>PVJC01022072.1:7019-27779 GCA_004026665.1 Murina feae | reverse complement strand
GGACTGCTCCGAGCCTCAGATGCGGCTGGGGGCAGGTCCCCAGTGGTGACACACACACACACAAAAGGCGCCTGGCAGACTGGGGCCATCATAGGACATCCACTGAGGGGTCCCAGACTGTGAGAGGGCACAGGCCGGGCTGAGGGACTCCCTCCACCCCGAGTGCACAAATTTTTGTGCACCGGGCCCCTAGTAATAAATAAAATCAATAAATCTATCCTCAGGGAAGAATAAAAAATAACAAGGTTATGGATAGGATACATGCATTTTTATCACATAAAGAAGTTATTTAAAAAAGACAAACTTAAATTCCCATCCTGTGATCTCTTAAGGAAAAGATAAGAGCCAAGAGGAAAGGACACATTCCAGGAATGACGATTAGGATCACGAGTGAGTGAGGCAGGGAAAAGAGAACCAAGTGGGCAGGAAACCCACTCTCCCAATTTGTTCAGAGTCTTTTAGATTATGACTCAGGGAGCTTAGAAAGAGCAGTCCCCGGAGACAGAGAACAAAACTCAAAGACACCTCCAGGGGCGAGATTTAGCATTAATAAGATTAAACAATTAATTCCAAGGGCTTTTTCAAAATATCCCCCTGCTTCACCAAACACAAAAAACATGGGTTAGGAGAGGATGATAATTGTTGAAGCCAGCAATGGGTACATGAGGTTTATTCTCTCTACGTGTTTTCAAACGTCTACAATACGAAGTTTTAAATAGCATTCAAAAGTTTAGAGAAAATAAAGTCTGGAAGGATAAGAATAACCAAGGAAACAATTTGCTTTTGAAACGAAAGGAAAATACCAAGTTTTTGTTCTGCAAGTTTTGCCTGCACCATATGCTAAGTTCTCTAAGTTTTTTGTTCTTGCTCTTTATTGATTGGAGGAGAGGAGAGAGACAGAAACATTGATGATGAGAGGAAAGCACCGACTGGCTGCCTCCCGCAGGCTCCCCCCTGGGGCATTTAGGGAAAAACTTCCCAGCAAAATAACCCTCATAAGTTGATGTGAGATTTAACGGAGTTATATAATACACAGTGATTTACTTTGTAAATCATAAAGCACTAAATGTTAAGAATGTTGTTTTTTAATTACATATCTTAGAGTGTCTGCCGGGTCAACCTCAAAATACCTCCGACTTTTTATAGAACAGAATAATGTAGAAAACTTTGCAAGAGTCACGGAGAAGGATAAGCAGCCAGCATTTTGTGAAAATCACAGCAGGCATCAATGATTTTTAAGAACAGGAAGAAATACCTAGAGATGCTTAATTGCTGAAAACTTGCTCAGAGAAGGTGCTGATAAAACTTCTGTAACCATCAGGTCTGACAGATGGCTGAAGTTTCCTAACCATCTGGTGGAGAAAGACAGCCAACACGGAAAAGAGTATTTCCTTTACCCTACTGTCAAAGATAAGGGTAGGGGAGGGAGGGGTGGCAAATCCAGAAATGAGAGAGAGTCTGTGATGAGAGGAACTGCTCCGGGGGAGAGATGCTGGAAGCCTGGGCCAGAGGGTGTCACCGAGCGCAGGTGCGCGAAGTTGTTACACGGCACAGTCCTTGGGGTGGGCGGCTGTGCAAAGAGGAAGGCGAGGGGGCGGGTGGCCTTGAAATGTAACTGTGCTAAACACTGCGGTGGCAGCAAAACCAAGGCAGACATTTTTGTGGCTAGACTCCTGGGGTAGGCGTCTGAACCGGAGATGACAACAGAGTTCCAGTGTCGGGAAGGTTTTCGGAAAGTTGGGCCTAGCGGTCCCAGTCAACGCCGTCTACAGCAAGGGCGGCATTTGTCAGCGTCGTCCCATGATTCTTTGCATCCTCTCTTGCAAGAAAAGTATTGAAATGGAAATAAAACTAAAAAAAACCCAAAAAACAAAAAAACCAACTCGTTTGGGGATCCTGGTGGTTTGCTAATAAGTGATAAGTTGACACTAGATAATATTTTAGGCATCTTAACACTCAAGTTTCACTGGTCCATGAGTCAGGCTCAGAGGTGTGACTAGCAATTCATCCGAAGGACAGCGACACAGCACCTACTTTGCGCGGAGAACTGCCTTAGAAACTAGTGTTTTGCCGAACGTTATAAATTCGCTATGAAGAGGTTGCATGAAAATACTCCGGTAAACAAAGGCAAAGCATCACCTGGCGAACATGTACGCGACCAACTAGAAACAGCACCGAATTCCACGTCCATGTGCGTGTGTGTGACCAATTAACCTACAACGGGAAGGGACGGACGGCAATGTCACAGGCGAATGAGCAAAGTGCGCTTGTCTTTTGTGGCTTTTTGTGAATTTGAGGAAGAGTTTCTCCTTGGACACACACGCAGATACACGAAGGTAAAAATATATATATATATATTACGACCCATAGGCAGCTCCAAGACAGGTAATTTGATTTGACTTAAGGATCTCAAGTGCTGAGCAAACATTGACTTGGAGCAGAAATTCAAGAAAATCCCAGTTCCACTTTGGAACAATAACACATGGGTGATGCTAGACCGCCACCAACGGAGGGCGCCTCCACACCTGGCCCAGGAGATCCGGCCCGGTGGGGTCCGGAGCGCAGGACGAAAGCGAGGAGGCGACCTCTCCCTTTTTCGGGATTTTGCAAAACCACCGGGAAGGTCGGGAGGGGAGGGAGTTGCGATCATAGACGCCGACACAAAGGCAGAGGTATGGGTGCGGGTCCAGCTTCCGGACGGCTTGGCTATGGGGCTGAGGCCTCTCCGGCCCAGACCGGATGGACACTTGCCCCGACCTCAAGCGGCGGAACGGAAGGGGCAGGGGAGTCGCCGAGAGAGTAAGTTAGGGGTAGGGGAGGCGCAGCACCAGCTTCCTCGCCCTGCGCCGCTGTGTGTCACGAGGCGACATCAGGGCTGGGAGTAGCGGGGGGCGCGGGGCGTCAGTCCTACCCGCCCCGCCCTTGCCGCTCTGGCCACCAAAACCATCCTTATTAGCAAGTTACTTCCAGCGCAACGGGTCGACCGGGAGCTGCAAAGGAGTCAACAGCCAACGGACGGCCTCCACACAGGCAGGAGGCGGACGACAAGGTGGGGCGAGGGCTGGGGGGCTCGCGGGGCTGCGGACCCCGTTATCCTTTCCCCGAGGCCGGGGGCTGCCCGGGGAGCGAGGGGCCCCCAGCGCTCAGGCCCGCCCGGCCCAGGCCCCGCCGCGAAGCCGGGACCCCTAGGCGGCCCCTCCGGAGGGTCCCGCAGCCCAGCCCGGGGCGACCCGACTCCGACCCGGAGGAGCCACCTACCCCGCGCCAGCTCTCAGCGAAGGGCGGCCAGACTCTCCGCGACGTGACTCACCGGGTCACTAAGAAGCCCAGCAGGGCGGGAAGAGCAGCTCCTCCGACTTCCGGAGGAAGTAGTAGTAGCAGCAACCGAAACCGGAAGTTGAGGGGCGGGCCCAAGGAGGCGTGACCTCCTCGGCTCATGGCGGGGTTGTTGCAGGGATCGGGCCGGATCATGCGGCTTCCGGGCGGTCCGCTTCGTCTCCTCTCGCCTCGAGGTTTCGGGGTCTGGGGCCCGGCCCCCGGGACCGTGGGCGTCTTCCTGAGGCCGCTCCGCGCGCAGCAGGAGAAGGGATGGCGGGCCTGGGGGCTCCCCCGCAGCTGCCCGGGGTGCCGGCGCCTCAGCTCCGCGATGCCGCCGCCGCCGCCGGGGGCGCCGGGACCCGAGCCCAAGGGCAGCCGAGACCCCTCGCGCCCCACGAAGCCCGGGGTGAGTGCGCACCTGGAGCTCCTCCTCCTGTCGCCGCGGCCGTCGGACGGCCCTGCCACCTGGCCGTAGCCTCGGAAAGCCCCCGGCCGGGCCTGCTGCCCTGAGGGCACGTCTCAGGTCTCCTTCGCGTTCTCAGCCCGCAGCTCACCGTTGTGGAGGCGTCATATTACTTGTAGGATTGGACACTCGGGCCCCCCTTCGGAGGTCCGGTGTGTACGTTGCAATTGAGCAAAATTGGGATCGTTGCCTGCTGCATATGTCCCCCCCCCCCTTTTCTTTCTTTTTTTTTTTTTTTTTTTTTTTTTTTTGAGGAGGGTTCTCTGCGGTTCTTGTGACCCGAAACGAGCGTCCCAAGCGGTGGGAGAGGCCGTGTTGCCGGGGGCCGGGGTGTCAGTGCGCCGGGCCCTGCGCGGGCCCCGCCTCTCGGGGCTCGAACCGGGAAACGCGGACGCGATGCGCTTGCAGGAACCCACCCGCAGCCTCGCCTGCTTTGCCTCTGTCCTTGGGAAGCCAGGTTCGCCTCCCCGATTGTATTTGGTTTGTTTATGTTCACAACATCAGCACCAGCAGGTGTAATGAGCAGGTTTTCAGGCCGGCAGTGGGGATCGGAGGCGCACCCGCTCGTCCTTTTTTTCTTTCTTTTTTTTTTTCTTTCCCCCAAATGAAAAGAAATGGGCTTCGCGGTCTTGGAAACGTGCCTTTGTGGCTGCGTTTAGGAGCCCAGACGCAGCTGCCTGCGCAGACGCTTTCGGTGTGTCCCCACCCCAAATAGCATGAGGCTGCTGTTCTGCACGCTGAACACTCTCAAGGCCTCCGTTTTGTCCTTAAAACCACTGTGATGTGTTGAGTCCCGTGAAGTGTCTGCGTCTTACCGGCGGTTTTGCTTTTGAAACCTCTGCCCCTGCAGCCCGTGTCCTGGAAGTCCTTAGCCGTCACGTTTGCCCTCGGAGGAGCTCTACTGGCTGGGATGAAGCTGTTCAAGAAAGAGAAGACGGACAGTGAGTACCTGTCGTTTGCTCAGCTCCGAAGAACGTCTTTCCTGCCTGTGGACTAGCATCTCTTTGTTCTTGGACTTTTAACTTTGAAATGATTTCAGGTTGTACAGGAGAGGTGTAAATACGGCATCGAGAGTTCCCAGGTACCCATTTACCTAGCCTCCCCTAATGTGGACAGGTCATGAAAACTAAGAAATTAAAATCGGTTCGCGGGTACCCACTACCCCACTCACTCACTTTGTTCGGATTTCGCTTGCTTTTTTCCGTTGCCTTTTATCGGTTCCAGGATCCAGTCCAGCATAGCACGGTCCATCAATACGAAATGACTTCTTTTTGGACAGATTTGAAACGTGGGTAGTGGGAAGTCCAGAGGCTACAAAGATGACTGAGGTGCATTCCAGCCTTTACGATACCTGCGAAGTGAAGCTTTTGCTAGATGAGGTTCTGTCGGGCCAGAGGGAAGGTCAGGGGCTCTGAGGGCCAGAGGAAGGCCCAACCCGACCATAGGCCACTGGGCGTCCGCGGACGGGAAAAGGCCAGAGACTGACCATGGAAGACAGAGGGAGAGGGAGAACCTGTGGCCGGAACCGCTTTGGACAGACACATGAAGTGCTTAGAAGTGGTTTACAAGAAGTTTATATTTTAGCGAGTATCCTAGGACTTTTTAAGATTGGCTTTAGAGTTTTCAGTAAGTCTTTACAAAATCACTTAAATCTGTTCTGATTTCTTTAGTGTCTCTTGATGTCATTAAGCCAAGGATGGTGTTTAAATCTGGGGGTGAGAATTCATAGGCTTTAGAAGCTGAGCAATATAAGATTCATGCAGATATTTAGACCTTCCTTTTGTATAACTGGGAGTACTTTATTGATAGACTTTTCATATTCTAATAAGCAGTTAAGTTCCTTTAGTTGCACAGTGAGGTAAAACTGAAAAGCTAGGAAAGTGGTGGAAAAGACACTTAAAGAAAGTGCAAGCTTCGTTTGACTTTAGTTTGGAATGTCACCTGCAATTAAAAATGTATTATGATGCCATATTAAGTGTTCCTAAATCATTTGAAAATATTTGCTTGACATGATGCCTCAGCATCTCCAAATACTTTATATTGTGTATTTCTACAAATAAGGACATTCTCCAATATAGTCGTAATACAGTGTTCAAAATCAGAAAATCCACACTGATATGCTTTACTGTTCTGTGTTCAAACCTCTTTAAAGTGGTGCAACTGATGCCCTTTATGGCAAAAGTTGTCTGGTTTAGAACCACACCTCATACCTAGTCTCCTTCAGTCTGTAAGTTTTTCAGTTTTTACTTGACTTTCAGGACCTGATATTAGCTATTTCTCTAAAAGCCCTGTTTCCTTTTTGTGGAGGATGATATTTAGAAGTCCGGATAGGAGTTCATTGTTGTTATATGAGTTCAATGTGTCTTCTCCCAGGTCCTCTCAGTAGACAGAGCTAGGAAAGAGATATGCAGTATATATGTAATTTTTTATCTATATTTCTGTGTATAAATAGAAACCATAAGTTCATATTGTACCTCCAGTTTCTTCCCAGTACTGCAAGGTTCATTCTAGTTTTCTTTCTATTGTTCTAACTCCTTGTTCATTTGTAACTCTCTTATCTCTGATGTATTTACTTATTTGATCAACCCCGGATAAGTAAGTAAGCTCCCATCACCACCGTCCCCTCCCCTCAGCATACAGCTGCCCTCAGCACACTCAGGCTCAGACTTCCAATGCCAGGCCTTTGCCCTGATGGGCTCCACCTTTCACAGGGTGTGTTCCACCTTGCCCTCTTGGGCTCAGACATTCTGGATAGCTATGCCCCCTCTCTCACCCGCGTCATGGCACACCTGTTGGCTTACTTAGGAATGAATTATTCCAGAAGAAATACCTTTACCACTTTCGTTTCTTAGAGTCTTTAGTACCTATTAGATTTAATTTGATTTTGCTTTATTTTATTTTATGCTTATTTTCCTTACGAGGTTTTTTTAAGGTTCTTGAAAGCTGACACTATTTCTTCTACATTTTGTGCCCACACAGCCATTAGTATAGTATGTTTCATATATCAGGTATTGAGTACCTATGGTTATATTGACGATTTTGTGTTTGTGTGTGTGTGTGTGTGTATCTGTGTCTGTTCAAGAGCTGGAGAAGGACCGGCAGCGAAGCATTGGAAAGCCTCTGCTTGGGGGACCATTTTCCCTCGTAACTCATACCGGAGAACCCAAAACTGATAAGGACTATCTGGGCCAGTGGGTATTGATTTATTTTGGTTTTACTCATTGCCCTGATGTTTGTCCAGAAGAACTAGAGAAAATGATTCAAGTCGTGAATGAAATAGGTAAGGAAGCCATCACTTGCTATGAAAAGTATGTTTACTTAATGTCCTTCATGTTACTATGCTTTTCACATTCTTGTATTATTGTTAGATGGAGGTTTGTAATTATTTGGTTTGTGTGAACAAAAAATCTTAGTGTTAGGCTTGTCTGTTGCTTGGATTCCCATGACCTATAAATTCTCCACCAAAAGAAGCTTGTTCTGATGCTAAATATTAGTTTGCTTAAAAATGTCAGGGTGGCCCTAACTGGTTTGGCTCAGTGGATAGAGCATCAGCCTGCGGACTGAAGTCAAGGGCATGTACCTTGGTTGCAGGCACATCTCCAGTGGGAGGTGTGCAGGAGGCAGCTGATCGATGTTTCTGTCTCATCGATGTTTCTAACTCTCTATCCCTCTCCCTTCCTCTCTGTAAAAAATCAATAAAAATATATTTTTAAAAAAATGTCAAGGTGGCCCTACCCGGTTTGGCTCAATGGATAGAGTGTCACCCCACCGACTGGAGCATCCTGGGTTCAATTCCCCGTCAAGGGCATGAACCTCAGTGGCAGGCTCAATCCCAATCCCCAGTTCTGGTGGAGGCACATGTGGGAGGTAACCAACCGACATGGATGTTCTCTGTCTCCCCTTCCCTTCCACTCTCTCTAAAAATCAATGGAAAAATATTCTCAGGTGAGGATTTTAAAAAAGTGTCAGTTGGTCTGGGCCTCCCTTAACTCTGCTTTGTGTCCCTTTATTGTGGCTTCCATCATTGACTCCACGGTTGCCTTTCCCAGATGAGTGTTGGTTAGACTGAAATCTGTGGATGGTGTATGATGTGTAGTCAGGGGCATTTATTAGTAGCAATAAGAAGATAGGCTACATCCTTCTTAAAATGAATTATCCCTGGCTATTCAGTTCTTACGAGCAGTTTGCCCTGCCTCTGGGGCATGGTCGGGGGAAATAGCCTACAATATTGGGTTGGATTAGGAGACAAGATACCCTGGTGCAGGTACCACCACAGACAATATACCGTCTGTTTAAGGCCATCCCATTCCCTTCCTGCTCATGGAACACTGTGTCAGATGTGCCTTTGTTTCCCTAAGCCTTGCTGTAGCTATTGCACTCTACTGTAATTGCTGGTCTTTTTTGTTGTTTCTCTCACAGTGTGAATACTGACTAACGAGAACTTTCTTTCAGATGATATTCCAACTCTGCCAGATTTAACTCCACTTTTCATCACTATTGACCCAGAGAGGGACACAAAAGAAGCCATTGCAAATTATGTGAAAGGTGTGTTCCATTAATAATACCTATATCTCTTTAGCTCTACAGTTTTTGAAATACAAATCATTTGGACCTTAAAATGGCCTGTGAAATAGGGAGGACAAATGTTATCTCCAATTTTACAGTCAAATAAAAAGATGAGGCTCAGAGTTGTGACTAGCTAGTAAGTAAATAAGACACAGGCTTCTTAATTGCTGGGCAGGGGTCCTTTTATTTTGTGAGGGTAGGAGAACTGCACTCGGCCTTCGCATATCAGCAAAGCTAAATAGATCCTTGAATTAAGAGTGAGGGACCCTGTTTGTAATTCCGCCTGTGAATCTCATTCTCTCCTTTGTAAAATTAACCTACATACATCCTGGGAGTATGTACATTGAGAGATTAAAAATAAATCTTATGTAAACAAATTTTGAACTCAGGACATCTAATAAAAGAATAATATGCAAATTAACCACCTAAGCCATGCCCACCAGCCAAGCCATGCCTCCCAGCCAATCAGTGGCTGTATGCAAATTAACCCAGCCATGGAGCTAGAGTAAACAGGAGGTTTCCGTTGCAACTGCCTGACTAGGCCAGCAGGCCTCTGCTCAAGCAACAATGTTTCAATTATAGAAGCCATGGAGCTGAAGCAAACAGGAGGCTTCCACTCAAGGTAACAAACTTTCAATTATAGAAGATAAATAAACCCCAGAACTTGATTCCAGCCAGCCTCGCTGGGATGTTGAGTCAATGGTAGCTGTGGACAGCCTGAAAACAACCCTCAGTTCCTCATCCAGGCTGGCCACACCCCAGTGGGGTGAGGGTCCCCACTGGGGGGAGGGGGGGTTTGGCCAGCCTGCAAACAGCCATCAGCCCCTCACCAGGCATGCCAGCAGGTGGACATCCCCCGAGTGGTCCCAGACTACGAGAGGGCACAGGCCAGGCTGAGGGACCCTCCCTCCCCCAAGTGCACAAATTTTTGTGCACCGGGCTCCTAGTACTTTATAAACCCAAAACATTGTTTATGACAGAAGCATAACTATTAGTGGAAGGATTTCAATTCAGACTTCTCAACATGCAGGTCAGAACCTATTAGAAGGTACGTAAAGACTGCACATTATGGTAGAATTAAAGGTGAATACTTAGGTCTTATGAACTTGGGTTGAGTTGCTTAATTTCTCTGGATTCGAGTTTTTTCAACTGAAAAGTGTGTTGAGAATAAAAATCTGATTAGACAGGTTTTGTTCTTATACCAGTGTGCAGAAGATGGGTGCTTAAAAATCAGGAATTTAAATTTTAGTTATGGTGAAATTGACTTAAATTACTGAACGACTGGTGAATAGTTTTATATTTGTTTTTATTATGACACAGTCTAATGCACTTGTCCTCTAAACCTTTGAAGTTATTTTTTTAAATGTGTTTTGTGAAGGACCTTACCATATATTTTATTATTTAACAGACATACTGAGAAATAATTGACATAAAGTGTATATATTTAAGTGTGCAATTTGTTACCTTTTGCCATGTGTGTGTGCTTGGGAAACCATCATCACAAAAAGAGTAAACATATCCACATATCCATGCCCCCAGCAGCTTCCTTGTGCCCTTGCTAATCCCTCCCTCTCGCCCCTCCACTTCACCCATCCCCTGTCTTCGGCAACCATTAATCTGCTTGCTGTCTATGTAGGTTAGTTTGCATTTCTAGAAGGCGATGTAAATAGAATTATAGAATATGTATTCTTTTTTTGAATGGCTTTTAGCATAATTATTTGGAAATTCATCCATGTTGCAGAATGTATCAATAGTTCATTCATTTTTATTTCTGAATAGTATTCAGTTGATGGACACTGGGCTTATTTCCAGTTTTTGACATTACAAACAAAGCTGCTAAGAGCATGGATATGCACCTCCTTGTGGTTTTAATGTGTTTCCCTAATGTTGAGCATTTTTTTTCCATGCTGTTTGCCATCTGTATGTCTTCTTCAGTAAAAAGTTTCTCTTTATATCTTTTGGAGCTGTTTGTTTTATTTATTCACTTTTATTTATATTCCTGATATGTCTTTTATCGAGTGTATAATTTGCAGATATTTTCTCCCATGGCTTGTCATTTCAGCCATGTTTTTTGAAGAGCAATTTTCCATTTTGATGGGCTCCAGCTTATAAGTTTGTTCTTGTGTAGATAATGCTTTTGGTTTTATATGTAAGAAATTTTTGCATAATTCAAGGTTTTAGTGTGTAAAAGTAGAATTAATGTTCATAGTTTGCAAATTTGTCAGAAACTTGGGCAATAGTGTATTTTCTAAAGCAAGAAAAAGCAGGTATGGTAACCAAACAATAACTATCCCCAAATGAATAGATGTCTGAGTTGCTGCACCTAACTAGACTACCGAAACCTTCTGGTGATATTCTTCAACAGCACCCATGACAGTGATTGATGAAGTCATCATGAGTAATTGCATTTGGGGGATTTACAAGTATTTAAATTAGTAGCCAGAAAACTATTGAAATTTCAACAGTTTAAAAAAGGTCTGGATGTGCAACTAATTCAGGCTTCTTTTACCTTTCTCTTCATTTACTCATAGAGCAGAAAAGAATGACAAGCCATCTTGCTTTTTCAGTACCTGAACAATTTTTCAGTTTAGAATGAATTAGTCCAAGGAATGAAGGTAGGCTTTCTCTACCTTTAGAAGAAGGTACTGTGGTTAAATGTTGGACTATCACTTTAATAGTCTGATGAATCCAGGTGTTTTAAGTGACTTTCACCAGCTTATTTGCATAAATTCCAAAAAGTTAACAGCAGATCCATAGTATGAGATTATTTGCTGGAAAATGAGATAGATATTTTGACCTGGTGTGAACTAATAATGAGACAAATTTTTCTCTCATATGATCTCATATAAATAAAAGGGTAATATGCAAATTGACCCTAACAGCAGAACAACTAGGAATGACTGGTTGCTATGGTGTGCACAGACCACCAGGGGACAGACGCTCAACACAGGAGCCACCCTCTGGTGGTCATTGTGCATCCACAGGGGGACTGCTCAGCCAGAAGCTGACTCATGGCTGGCCAAAGCAGCAGCCGTGGCAGGAGCCTCTCCCGCTGTCTCCATGGCAGCACTAAGGATGTCTAACAAACAGGGAGCGTGGGGAATGGGTCTAAGCCATTAGTGGACATCCCCTGAGGGTTCCCAGTCTGACAGAGGGATGTCTGACTGCCAGCTTAGACCTGATTCCCTGGGGTGCAGGCCTAAGTCGACAGGTGGACATTTCCTAAGGGGGTCCCAGACTTCAAGAGGGCGCAGGCTGGGCTGAAGGACCTCCCCAACCCCAAGTGCATGAAAATTTTCATACACCGTGCCTCTAGTATGATATAAAGATAAAAATTATAGTGCTAAATTCATGGCTATATCTTTGAACTTAAGTGTATCTCATTATTTAAAAACAAGTAAGAAATGTGATTTAAATAATTAGAATATATTCCCTCTTTAGTGGATAGTCATGAAAGGATATGACTGATAGATTATTAAGAACCAACTTTCAGTTTCATTGATCTTCTATATTAATACTAATATCTTGTTTTCAACTCCATTGATTTCTGCTCTCATTTTTCTTTTCTACTTAGATTGGTTTTAATTTACTTTTCTTTTTCTAGTTTCCTAAGGAGGAAACTTACTGACTTTAGATCTTTCTTCTTTTCTAATGTATGCATTCAGTGCTATAAATTTCTCTCTTAAGCACTGCTTTTTCTTCATCCCACAAATTTGGGTAAGTTGCATTTCCATTTTCGTTTTTCAAAATATTCTCTCTTGAAATTTCTTTGACCCATGTTCTTTAGAAGTGTGTTTATCTCCACATGCTTTGGGATTTTCTAGCTATCTTCTGTCACTGATTGCTAGTTTAATTCCACTGTGACTTGTATATAACAGGAGAAATTTTATTTGTTCTCTATGTGAAATTTTTTCTTTTGAAACATGAGGAAATGCTTTGGGACTTAAAGGAAGAAAGTAGCAATAGGGCTGCTTTATAATTAGTACTGCTTTTTCATTTAGGGATAGGTTGTTTTGTGTGCGGAGCCAGCTCAGCCAAGGGTTCCGCATGCCTGAGTGAGCGTGGTGAAGGATGAAGAAATGACAAAGAGAATAAGCTGGGTGTAGGTGGATCTTCCTGTGCCTGGCTAAGGCCACAGAGAGAGATCCAGACAGCAACCTGAGCCTTTATTTTATAGTCAGAGGTAAACAAGGTAGTGGTCACCATAGTTACAATGTTCTTGTGAGTTTCACTTGTTTAGGCAGCATTTGCTGCACTTCTCAAAGCCCATTAACTACACAGATAGGATCTAGGGAGCATCATAAGGTAAAGCCTAATTATGCCAAGGAGACTGTGCCTTGTAAAGCTGGGACTTGTTTGTGGCTTTGCCAACAGATCAGTCCGAGGCTTAACCCTATAGCTGCGCCATACAGTTTTGTGCGCTTCTCATTTTTCACTGTCTTTCTCACTTTTTATTTAGAATTTTCTCCCAAACTGGTTGGCTTGACTGGAACAAAAGAAGAGATTGACCAAGTAGCCAGAGCTTACCGAGTGTATTACAGCCCTGGCCCCAGGGACGAAGATGAGGACTACATAGTAAGTACTTGCTCAGGTTTCTGCCCACAGGCCAACTCTGAGGACTCAGATATTCATGTAGATTTAAGTGATGACTGGCATCAAAGAGGAAAGAAAACCTGAGATTTTTGCAAATCCCTTAGGAATATTTGAAAGTATAGTAGGAGTATAAATTTTTTTAATGATGCTTACTATACCCATAATTTACTTTCCTTTTTTTCCCTCTTCTGGTTATAACTTAGAAAAATTATAGGGCAATATAAAATTAGTGGTGCCTTAGAATCAACAGAATATAATACTTGCTACCATGTTGGAAATAAAGAGAAGCCAGCATTTTGGAGCAAAGCCATTTTACTTGTTAAAAGCATTGTATTATTTCTGTGTCCCCTGTGAAGAGGTCAAAGAAATATGCTTCTTTTGAGCAGCAGTGTCTGGCCATAAGGAACTGTATTTTTGTGTTGAATGAATAAGAATTTAGAAAAGCAAGAGAAAATAGGAAAGCCACAGATAGGTAGACTTTCTAAAAGGTATATTTTCTTCTTTTTTTTTCTTTGTTAATCCTCACCCAAGGACACTTTTTGTTGTTGTTTATCCTCACCCCAGGATATTTCTCCATTGATTTTTAAGAACAGTGGAAGAGAGAAATGTCGATGTGAGAGAAAGACATCGATTGGTTGCCTCCTGCATGAGCCCTGACCAGGGCCCGGGCCACGGAGGAGCCTATAACCCTTCACTGGAATCGGACCCGGGACCCTTCAGTCTGCAGGCCTATGCTCTATACACTGAGCCAAACTGGCTAGGGCAGGTGTGTTTTCATATCTCTATATGACTTGCATCTTAGGTGTTTAATTATGTCAACAGTTCTCAACCTGTGGGTCGCAGTCCCTTTGAGGGTCAAATGACCCTTTCACTAGGGTCACCTAAATACATCCTGCATTTCAGATATTTACATTACGATTCATAAAAGTAGCAACATTACAGTTATGAAGTAGTAACGAAAATAATATTATGGTTGGGGGTCACCACAACATGAGGAACTGTATTAAAGGGTCGAGACATTAGGAAGGTTGAGAACCACTGAATTATATGCTTTTTAATGATTCCATTAAGTTATTCCACTGTAGCTCATATATTCAAGAGCTGTCTACTTCCATCAGCACTGCCCTAGGAGCCCCAGGCTAATACCCAAGTTCCTGAGTTCTGTTTCTTACCAGTGAGGCACCAACAACGGGCATGCACACTGCTCTATTCAGTTTTCTCAATAGGACATTCTTTCCATCACATTAAGAACTGACATTGGCCGGCCGGCATTGCTCTGTAGTTGAGCATTGACCTGCAAACCAGGAGGTCAGGGTTTGATTCCCAGTCAGGGCACATACCCAGGTTATAGCCTCCATCCCCGTTTTGGGGCGTGCAAACAGCAGCCAATCAATGATTCTCTCATCATTGAGGTTTCTATTTCTCCCTCGCCCTTCCTCTCTGAAATCAATAGAAATACTTTTTTTTTTTTTTAAAGTTGACATTGTATTTTAGTCATTTCCATTTTTTTCTTCATTGGTCATACTCTGGTTTCTGTATTAATTTGGATGGACTAAGTGATTAACCAGAAGAACTTTTTCACTAGCAAAGCTGTTTTATAGAAAGAAAGCTGGGCAGGACCCCGAGTCATTGGTCTGCTGGCTGTGCCATGGCTCATTTCCAAGAGCAGTATGCAGAGGGGGCATCTCACTGTGGTGCTTTGTCTGCAGCCCTGACGTTTCGCTGTCACCTTTGAACCTGGGGCACACTGTAGCCTACAGCCTAAATTAGGCTTCTAGTCCCTTTGCTTTAATCTTATTTTCCAGTTCTGATGCCTGCTAGATTTAGGGAAACCTGGATTCATGAGGGGAAAAAGACAAAAAATTAGCATATTTCCTTAAGCCCTAAGTTTAAGGAAAGAGGAAACCCTATTGGGGTTTCCCCTTGTTGCACCAGCAGCATGAGAAGAATGAGAGAAGAGCACAGGGTGAGAGAGGAAGCCATGGCAAGAAATTCCAGCTTATTTACCCTTTCTATAAGAGCTATATTAACTGGCTTCGAGTTTGGGCACAGAGATTTGTTCTGTGTACATAATCTGGGATGGGATGTTTATATTTTTACCTTAACAAATTGGAGTCCATTGCTGTATGTTTGCCAAATCAACCAATAGGGGGAGACACTCTCCAGTTTCTTGGTTCATCATTAGTATGGCTTGTGCCCTAGAAGTCACAGATTTTCATCCACAAGATGGTGTGCGAAACTGCTGTTACAATTTTAGGAGCTGCAAGGAGGCACGGAGTATCCTCAAGGTTGAGGTGTAATGGAATGAGGTTTCTGAATCTCAAACAACAGTAACAAGATATGCCTGTGGCTTCCGAACGCCAGCGGAGCCCTCGAATGGTTGTATGTGTGCTGGTGTGCCGGTCTGGGTCCACCGAAAGCTAAACGCCACAGCCCTGCACTGTGTGCATGCAGTCTGACATGGTTTTATATGCATTAGAAACTACTTTTGACAAAGAATATAAATGGCTTTCCAGCCAAAAACAGGTTCAGTGTCGCTCAGTGGAAGACATGGGACTTGTGATGCCCATTTCACTTGTTAGGTCAGCAAAGACCAAACGTTTGAAATAGGTTGTCCAAGTCGAATTTGGGAAAGGGCCAAGGTGCTGCTGGGGTGAGGCACTTGCTGCGTTGTTGACGGGAACACCCTCTTCATGGGCAGTTTGTCAGATACTCTTCAGGTTAGAGGTTCTACTCTTCGGAATTTATCCTGGAGCTATAACCTACAGCATTGCTTATAAAAAGACTGAGAACCAGATAACCATTTTTTAAAGGCTTACTATACATGTGCTGATACAGAACAACGTCCAGGAGATCATTAAATGAGAAGAAAAGTACAGTATATTGTTCTTTGTAAAAAGAAGTAGGTGACAGGTGGTAAAAGAATTAAGTAGATAGAAACTCACACTAATAAATGCAGAGAATTTCTCTAGGACAGGAGTAGGAAACCTTTTTTCTGCCCAGGGCCGTGTGGATAGTTATAACATCATTCCCAGGCCCACTTAAACATTAGCTGCTGCATTTGTCAGACTTAATTAACTCACCCCTGATGCCGAGGCCGGGCCCGACCAAGTGACTTCATGGGCTTGATACAGCCCATAGGCTGGACGTTCCCCACCTCTGCTCTAGGAGAACACAGGAATCGGCAGCAGGGGTTCCCTCTAAGGAGAACTGAGGACTCGGAGGGAATAAAAGAGGAGGAGGACTTTCATCGTATAAGTTCTTTTTTATGAGCATAGATGACCTTTTCAAAAATTAAAAGCTGGGTGCATGTATATCCAGTCGAGATAGTGGCAACATGATGGTATAAAACAATTGTGGGCTTTGAAATTGGACAGATCTAGGTTCTAACCTTAGGTCTGGCACTTACCAATTTGATAATTTACCCTCTCAGCCTATTTTATGTTTTGTAGCGGTGTCTGATACCTGTCTCCTGGGTGAAGGTGACACTTGAAAGAGCTTGTGACCTGGCCAGGTGGCTCGGTTTATTTTTCTCTATAGGAACAACTAGAACTTTAAAGTATCCTACACTAGAAACAGGTGGCAGTTTGCTCTGCCCTTAACCAAATGTGCATTGAGACTTGACCACTGACAAGTTTGACATACGTGGATAGTACACTATTTTTATTATGTATTAGGAAGCAATTTATACTAAGAATACTCATAAAGTAAGTCCAGTGCAATGAAGTTCTGTGTTTAAATAGAGAAAATGAAGAAATAGGGAGGAAGAGGGGGAGCTTCAGGGTAAGGTTTGAAGATGAGCTGGCGACATAGTTCTGACCAGTGTTTCAAATGTGTGGAGAAGCATAAAGCCCCTGTCGCGCTCCTGCAGTAAATGATCCAAGACATGAAGTCCCAGCTGCGGGAGCCTGCGGCACACATTCCGCATCTGAGTGGACAGGTGGCTCTTTCCATTTGCTGTGTCTTTATGAATGTGTTTATAAAAAAGCCATTACCTCACACATATACCGTATGTTCGGATATATTTGAGGGCTGTCTCCAGTTTGGTATGTGTGATCACATTCCTGTCTTTTAATCTTGCCAAATAGCAATCAAGCCTGCAGTAAATTCCAAGGACTTTAAATTCCAAGTCTTATGCTCATTTAAAATGGGGTTTTGTGGAATCATATAACTAAGAGCGACTGGTGACTAATTAAACTTAAGTTAGAGCTAGGGATATTTTAAGGTCTTTGCCTGGAAAGGATAGTGGATTTTAGGTGATTGCTCTGAGGTGCAGTGTTACAGCTCCTCAGGAGTTTCCCGGTGCTCTGCTTTGGATAGGATTGTCCAGTGTAGTGTAAAAATTTCCTGCTGGAGAAAGACACCTGTTGTCATGGTTCCATTTGAATCACTGCTATGAGAGCTAAATACTGTGTTAGAGTCTATAACTTTTATAGTTAGTAGTTGGTTTTCTGGCTTCTCCTCATGAAACATGGTAAACAAAATTCAGGTCGTGATGAATTAACAAGACAGATAGTTCTTCTAAAGCAAAGGCATACAGCCAAGAGCTCATTGAAGAACATGATTTCTCCCCAACACTTTTAATTCCGTGTGCTATGTCTTTGTAATATGATCCAGGGGTCTGATGAAATATTTACTCATAAATGTTAGCTCTTCCCAAGCGAGCGTTGTCCACAAGCATTGACTGTGTGGCAAAGGCCAGAGCCGCTGTTTCTTAGAAGTGGATTCTTTTCGCAGAGATTGATTGTGTGGATATGCTAAGGATTGAACCAAAGGAAATCCAAATTGTAGCTGATGTTTCAAGCAATGGTCAGGGCAGAGTTCTGAACACAAGCTATTTGAGATAATGTGTCACTGTAATAGGCTTCGGCCCATTCCGTAAATAATAGGTGCCACAGGTTACTTACGCATCAATGTGAAGTTCTGTTATCCTGCAACACCTAGACAGTACAATAAGCGGCTTATGTTGGTAACCTTGTCATCCCCACCCCCTTTCTCCGCAGGTGGACCATACCATAATAATGTACTTGGTTGGACCAGATGGTAAATTTCTAGATTATTTTGGCCAGAACAAGAGGAACGCAGAAATAGCTGGTTCCATCGCTGCGCACATGCGGGATCACAGGAGGAGGAGCTAACCAAAGCTGCTGCCCCTGCACTGTTCTCTCCGGAAGAGGAAGGAGCTCTGTCTCCCATAGGAGACCGCTTACATGTATGTGCCACCTGCAGGGTGGCCTTCACACCATGAGGGCATCTATAGAGTGGACAGGCGTGCCACCCTCGGAATCAGCCAGCATAGATTCTTGGAACTTACAGTTACAATCAAATGTCTCCCAAATAGTCCTGCAAGACTGAGGACCAAGTTAATATGAAGCCAGGGGAGTGGACCTCAGAGAAGGACACAGCTGAGGAGCATATCCGTACGTCTCTGCCCGGGAAAAGGGCCTGCTGCTCAGTGTGGCTGCCTCTCCTTTGTCTTGGGCTCTTGCTCGTGCGGGTTGTGGGGCTGGATTCCCAGGAATGTGTAATGTCCACAGTGCTGTTGCTTCCCCTTCCAGTATGGTGGCTGACGAATGAGGCTCGCTGCCATTCGAAGTTGATCTTTACACTTGAAAGCTTATGTGGGGTCGTCCTTGTTAAGAAATATCACTGTCACGTCTGCATTGCATTCCCCCTCAGCACGTGCTGGTCTGACTAATGAAGAGAGAATCTGTTGTCTGGGGAAAACCATTAGATTTGTTTCTTTTGGGAACTTTTATGTGAATTTAAGCTAAATGATGTGCTAGGTTTTCAATGACACAGCAAATGGAAACAGTCCTTTTGTGCCTGTATTGATTGCTCTGTGTGAAATAAATGTGTTTTCAGTTTTGCAGCTTGGACAAGCGTGACCTCTCTCATGGGTCAAGAGCGGGAGCGTAGATGGCAGCACACAGCTCAGGACAGACTCGCACAGACGAGGGGACGGATGAGTGGTGCTGTAGTGCAGGTTCCCAGAGCCCACGCTGGACTCGCTGAGTCGGGTGGGATGTAGAGGCTGCGCTCATAACAGACGTCTGAAGTGCTTCAAATGCTGGTGGCCTGGGAACTGCCTTGAGAAAATGTGAGAGAACAAGGTGTGGATGGGGCTGAGTAAAGACTTGGCCATCACTTTATATGTCAATGAAGGTGCACACAGCTGGCCCCATCCGGTTTGGTTCAGTGGATATACTACTAGAGTGTCGCCCTGTGGACCAAAGGGTCCTGGGTTTGATTTCGGTCAAGAGCATGTACCTTGGTTGCAGGCCTCTCCCTGGCCCCGCCCTGGTCAGGGCTTGTGCAGGTGGCAACCAATCGAGTGTTTCTTTTTCCCTCTCTTCTACTCTTCCTAAAAAAATTCAATGGAAAAATATCCTTGGGTGAGGATAAAAAAAAAAAAAAGTACACACAACCAGGAAATGACTGTTGAATGATAGAATGAATTTTGGCCTTTTTCTGGATTTCACTTTTTTCACCAGTAGCTGCTGTATAGGGCAACATCCCCTGAAAGTTTTTCAGATCCTATCACAGCAAGTACAGTGCTTAGACCACAGATTCTCTGTGCATATCAGTTACATTTTACATGCACATGAAACAGGCCTATCTTTTTGGGTTTTATGTCTTCTTAATACCTAATTAAACCTACTCTAAAGGCATTCAAAATACATAAAAAAGAAAAATGAACACTGGTTATGGGCTGAATTGTGTCCCCCAAAATCCATATGTGGAAATCCTAACCAACCTCAGGATGTGACTGTGTTTCGAGATGGAGATCTTTAAAGGTGATGAAGTTAAAATGAGGCTGTCAGGGTGGGCACTCATCCAGTCTGACTGGTGTCCTCATCAGAGAAAATCAGGGCGTCCAGGGACCCTATAAAGACAGAGGCCTCCAGAGGAAGCCTACCTGCTGACACCTTGATCTCAGACTTCTGCCTCCAGAACTGGGAGGAAATACATGTCTAGTTGCAGGCCCTGGTCCCTGGTACTTCATTACAGCAGCCCTAGCGAACAAGCACAGTAGCTGTCCTTTCTTGGGGTGGGTTCCTTAGTAAACAGCTACAAGGTTGAAATGACTTTCCCAGGAACCTTGTCAAGGTGAGGCATTCACTAAAAGGCTAGTCTCGTAATAAGATGCTAAGTGTCTAAAATGCCAGACACTTTAAAAGATCGTCTGTTTTAAGCCACTGAACAGTTGTGCGGATCACTTTGCAGCATGCTTGCTGGAGATAAAATTGTCTTCATTCTCAGCTGTTGCAGGTTAGGCCTTGTGTAATGATCCAGAAAGGGAACAGCAGCTTTTGAAGAAACCTTTGATTTGCTCTTCATTCCAGGGTCAAATTTAAAGGCTTAGGATCCAGATGTGAGAAGCTGGGAGTGGGGCCCCAGGGATGACGTCCAAATCTTAATACACGAGGAGACAATTCCAGAGAAGGTGGTGCCCTTACTTCTGAACCTTGATTAGAATTCGGGTCCCAATTTCTAGTCAAGTCCCTACTTATTCCACTGCTATGGGGTGTTTATGGTGATACTAGTGGCTGGTGCACAAAAGTCATGCATTGGGAGGGGGGAAGGTGTCCCTCAGCCGGGCCTGCACCCGCTCCAATCTGGGACCCTTTGGGGAATGTCCAACTGCCAGTTTACAGTCCTTGTGAGGTCAGGCCTAAACAGGCAGTCAGACATCCCTCCCAATCTGGGACCGCTGGCTCCTAACCACTCACCTGCCTGCCTGCCTGGTCACCCCTAACCACTCTGCCTGCTGGCCTGCTTGCCCTCAACTGCCCCCGGCCACCGTCCTTCTAGCCCCC
>PVJC01022071.1:0-20951 GCA_004026665.1 Murina feae | reverse complement strand
TCCTCCAGTTCTTGCCCTGAACTAAGCAGCGATGGGGCTGGTGGGGTTCTAGTTCCATCTGCCCGGAGCCACCAAGCCCACTACTGGGATGACCAAGTCACGCAGAGATGACTCGAAAGCCTTCAGGATATGACGCCTTTTAACACCGGATGGCAAGCCCTCAGAAACTCTCATGAACACGAAAGCCTGGAGACACTGTTCAAAACATGAATCCCGACTGTGTTCAGTCAGGAAAGAATTCTAATCAGTGTGGTATAATTAACAGATACCATATGTTGGCAAAGACAGTCATATTTAGGCACATACACATGAGTGTGTGTGTGTGTGGGGGGGGTGTGTGTACACTTCAATCTTCACCCATACTCACCATTTGTGGTTAATCAAGTAGATGCAGAGCGGGTAGGAGGGGATCTCTATGAGGCCAGACAGGGCCAGGTTGGCGTAGAGGTTCCCGCCCAGGTCACCTGCACTCAGAGTCAGGCCGTAGTACACCAGGCTGCACACGAACCTGTAGGAGGGGGGAAGGGACAGAAGGGAATGCTCATGAGAATCTGCCAGGGATCCCAATGCCAGTTCAGTACACTGCGATCTGCCTCAAGCCATGGGGCTGACTCTCCCACTAACATTTCCATCCTGATCTAAATTTCTGAACGAGGAAAAGACGAAGGATGAAGGGCCTCGGAAACCACTTGTGCAAATGCCGGTGGAAGCACAGGCGCAGCTTGCTGAGAGAGAAGAGGCCTGGTTTGTGCCATCACCAGCATTTCCGCACCGAACAGTAGGCAGGAACTCCAGTCTTACTTTATTTAACACAAGTTCTAGAACACGCGCCTTAGGCAACTGCTGTGAGATTATCAAGATGACTCTAGAAAAGAAGTCCCAGGAAAAGCCGACAGAGTGGCGTTGAGAACGTGGGCTGAGAAGTGACTGCATTGCCAGTGTCACCTGTGGGCCAGAAAGGCCTGCACTCCACCCCCCACCAGGCTCTCAGCCCCAACCGACACTCAGCAGGCGCACATGCTGCAGACACAGAACAGGAGGGAAATGGCCAGGGGATGGTGGAGGCAGGTGCCCCATGGGGAACAGCCTTTGAAAAGGTGCCTTGCTGCCCTAGCCAATTTGGCTCAGTGGATAGAGTGTCAGCCTGTGGACTGAAGGGTCTCAGGTTCGATTCCAGTCAAGGGCACATGCCTGGGTGGTGGGCTCGATTCCCAGAAGGGGGCGTGTCCGAGGCAGCCGATCAACGAGTCTCTCTCATCATTGATGTTTCCACCTCTCTCTCTCCCTCTCCTTTTCTCTCTGAAATATGTATATATTTTAAAATTGTTTTGCTGAAACACCTCTGAGGTGGCAGGCATTGTCCCCGGCCCTGAGCTCACCTCCCCTTCCCAGGAACCAAGGAGCCAGGCGCTAAGCCAAGGCACCATCCTGAAGCTGCAGGTGGGGGCTCCCTCAACCACAGGGAAGGGAATCACGGCAACATCTGTGTCTAGGAAACTGCATTCTTAAGGCAAAACAAAACAGAACAGAACAAACAAAACACCCCCCTGAAACGAGGCTGCAGGACATGCGCACACATTCTGTAAACGTACATTCCTCTGCACGCAGTGAAACGCTGGGCTGTGGAAGGTCGCCAGGTGTTACGATGTTGCCACTCGCTCTGGCAAGTGTTTCTGACAGGGAAGTTCTCACTGGCTTCCTCTGGTTTTCCTTAGACAAAGTCTAATGAGCTGCGGCTCTGATGTGATCAAAGAGAAAGGGAAAGCTTTCTTTCCATCCCTGCCAGCACGCGGAGCGGCCCAAGTCCCCGGGGCTACGAAGACTGGGCGACAGTAACAAGGAGAAGGAAGGAGGCAGGGGGAGGAGGAAGGGGAGGACGGGAGGACCTGCAGCTGGACTGCCTGCTGCTCATGCCTCTCTGGCCAGTGAGCTCGGACAGCAGCTACCTCCGTGACTTCTTACTGGGCAGAGCTGTCACGCGTGGACTAAGGGCCGCGAGCAGTGCGGCATCCAGGATATCCACAGGCAAGGACGCAAGGCCCCCCTGAGTTGTCTGTTCCCCTTGTCCCCTAGCACCTGGCCTGAACAGAGGACACGAGCTGCGAGACGTGGATACGACGGGAAGCTTTCAAAGCCAAACCTGACCACACAGCACAGGAGCTACTAGCGTGAAGTCCTACCTGCTCTCACGTAAGCAAATGTGAACCCGTGCAGTTTTCTGAAATACTTCAAACTCCTTTCTACCTGCCGTAGACACCCTGCCCTTCCATACGCTGCTCCTAACGTGCTGTAGGTGCTCGTGTGTGTCTGCTCTGCATAGAAAACAGAAATCCCAGGGAAGGACTCCCAGCCAGGGGAGAACACGCCCACCCACACCAAGCTGCGATGGTAGCAACCAGGGCGTGAGTGAGCAGAGCCAGCCAGAGGAATTTGGTTACCAGCTGGGGGTGACAGAGAGGGGAGGACGTGGGCAAGGAAGGCCTCGGCCCCAAGGCAGACTTGCTTGTTTTCTTGATGGCAGAGCTGGTCACTGGGATGAGTGACGACAGTGATTAAAACCTTTGCAATCCTTGTTATGGGCCCTGAACAAAATTTAGGAAGCTTGCACCATCGTTAACGGTGTGTTCAGGGCACCAAACAACCATTCAAAAAGGCACCACCGAGGGAGATAAGCCCAGAAACGGTGCTAACACGGGGAGTGACCACAGGTGCTGGTCTTTAATGGCGGGGACCACAGGAAGGATCCAGAGCTTTCTAGCACCTTCCGGGAGAATCAGCGTGGGCAAGGACATGTCTCCGTTATCGTGGCTTTTACAATTCTGAGCCCGGGGGAGAGAATTTCACTGGTGAACAGTCCCTTTGGTTGTGTAAGACATGATATAAGCGGGGACGTGCTCCCCCGGCTCTAAGTCCAGGCTGTTTGTTTTTTCATCTGTTATGTTTTATCCCCTGAAGGCCAGGACCCCAAAGTTAATATGCCTCGAAGAAATAAAACATTAAAAACAAGATGTAAGTACTCCCCAACAAGTAGGGGCTCCCTGGAGGCGGAGGGCTGGTCTGTGTATATGGGAGAGTGTAGGAGGCCCAAGGCACCTGCCCGTGCTCTGTGAGTATTTACAACAGGGAGCGTCTCAGACCAGCAGCTGCGTTGTCAGGCTGCACTGTTGACGGTTCCCTTCATCTCCACGCCTCCCGCTCGTGTCCTTCGTGCGACGTGCCAAGCATCTGTGCCACGCCACCGGCACCGGGAGGGAGGGGCGGTCGGTGTGAACCGGTAAAGAGAATCCTGATGTAGAAAAGCATCACCACAGATTCTCACTCCCGACCCTCCCGTTCCCTTTCGGCAAGCAAGTGGCGATGCCACACAGGTCGCAGCCCGACCACAATGTGCTACCCCACCCCTCGATGCCAAAACCAAAGCCTATTTAGAAACACGTCTATGTTCCTGCTATGCTTGCTTTCCTTCTTTAAGAAACTGATGTAAGGGAGAGGAGAGGGAGAGAACATTGGCGGGCTGCCTTGACCGGGGGTCGGACCTGCAACCAAGGTATGTGCCCCGACCAGGAATCAAACCGCCACCTGCTGGTGCATAGGATGCTGCTTCCTTCAACCAGCAGAGCCACACTGAGCAGGGCCCGGAGTTTTGTTTTGTTCTGTTTGTTTGGGGGCAGGGCGACCAACATGTACATCGAACATCTCAGGAGCAAAGATGTGTTTCTGCCATCGAGTTCGGTAAACCTGCCTTCAGGCACCATCCTTTCCCCCTTGGGCGGGAGGGCATGAAACAGAGGCCAATGCCAGGCCTTCGTGGAGGGGGCCTTGTTTCTGTGAAAATAACTGTGCTGGGAAACGAGGTAAAATGTACGTCACCCTCAAGGACCAGGCTACCAGCAGACCTTTCGCAGCGGGAGCTGGCCATCAACAACCCCCCCCCCAACACACACACACCCGTGGCTGCAGTTACCAGATGAACATCAGGGTCAGCGTGTGCCCCAGGAGGACCCGGTGCCGGAACAGGTCCAGGAAACTCCCCGACCCCTGGCAGCTCCTGCTGGCCGGATGAGTGAGGGAGAGCGTGCACTTGGGCTTGCGGTTCCTCTTGGCGATGAGGTACAGAGCCCCTTCCGCCTCGCTCAGTCGACCCTGGGAGTACAACCAACGAGGTGATTCAGGAATGAATCTGAAAGAGACGTCATTAAAGGCTGTATATTCATACAGGTACACGTGACCAGGGCGGAGGCAGTTCCCCTGGGCTGCGCTCGGTTCCCTCACCACCACCGACTCCACCGCAGGCCTAACGCTGACGCTCCCGAAGACACAGGGAAGACGGAGCGGGCGACTGAACAGCCGCTGGGCTCGGCGGTGACCTACTCTATGGACACTCAGACCATGCCTCCCAATAGCAGGGAAACCGGTAACAGTGTGCGGTTACTTTTAAGGCCATTGAATATGAATGGCAAGGTCAGACTGCAGCACTCAATGCTACCAACGCTTCCTGAGGCACGGGTCAGAGTTACGGCCCTAAATCACAGCCAGGTGTTGTTAGAATAATACTGTGGCGATAGTAGGCGTTTTCAGTTCTCGAAAAGCCCCATAAAGAAGATAAAAATCTTTATTATCTCATCAGAAAAAATAAATTTGTACAAAGTGTTTTAAAGATAGGGATCACGAAGGCAGAGATTATTTGAAGGCCGCACATAAAAATTACAGGGCTTGTTACTTCAGTTACTTCTGAGCATTTACTGCTTCAAAATATCCAAAGCAGCTGAGGATATTTCCTGAATCCCCCAACATCTTACAAAACAAAAGTGACTTCCTTATCAACTTCCAGTTACAAAACAACAGTTCCTTTCTACCATAGCAGAACGTACCGGACGCTTATATCGCCACTGATATCTTCCAAAAGTTTTAAGATCCAGACATTACATATATATATGTGTGTGTGTGCGTGTGCGTGCGTGCGCATATATATAATTTTAGAGAGGAAGGGAGAGATCGATACATCAATGAGAGAGAATCATTGATTGGCTGCCTCTGGCAAGACCCACATTGGGACCCGCAACCTCAGCAAGTGCCCTGACCGGGAATCGAACCGTGATCTCCCAGTTCATAGGTCGACCCTCAACCACTGAGCCACTCCAGCCGGGCACTTATGCCTTCTCCTCCCAGTTCTGCACGCACCCCTAGAGGACTTTTCAAAGATAAAACGGTGGCAGGAGCACAAAGCCTTGTTTACTAAACATAACATCAAGGACCTTTGGATCTAATTTGACCTGATTGGCCTAAAATGAAACTTGTGTAAACACACTGGCTATTGCAGGTGCCTGTCAGTAAGGGCAGTGAACTGGCAACGAACACCACAGAATCCGGAGCTTCCTGGACAGCCAGTCTGTCGGTGACCATCTATGGAGCCTTTTCATTCAGACCCCCGGGGTAGCAGGTGCAGAGAGGAAAGACTGTGGAAGCGAAAGGCAGGGTCTTCCCCAGGAGCTCTGCGACCGAGGAGGGAATATTCGTGTACAATATTGAATTGTCAACAAAAGCGGGACCTGGGGGCCTTCTCCAGCATCCTGAAAAATCCCTCTCCCTCCGTCCTCATTACCACTTGGTTATTACTTACACACCAGCAAACGATCAAGTAAAACAGTGTTCTGTTGGGCGTTATGTGTGTTGATCCCCCGTGGGATCAGCTGGCCCTGGGCATAGAGGAGGTGCTATGTACGCTGCCTCATTAAGCCTTTAATAAATGTGAGGTCAACTATTTCTACTCTAGTCATGTCCGTGCTTGCTTTTGAACCTGAATAAAGAGCCTACTAGGTTACAGATCTAGCTGAGTGAAAATTCTACCTCAGTGTCTGCCATGGAGGAGAGCTGGGACCACGGCCTGGACATCGCATTCAGCCCAGAGGTTTTGGCGATTACAACGAGTCCGACGCCTCAGGAGAAGCCCTTTCAGACGCCCCTGAACACTTCCGGGGAAGCAGCTGAGGCTGGCGGCTGACCTTTACGGCTGAGAGCACAGGTAACACTGTGGGTGAGTCGTCCGTAAACCCTGCCTGACCAGGGCTCATCCTTTTCCTCTGCTGAGCCCACGCACCTTAGCTAAGGAGTCCTCCCGTAGCTGAGGATTTCCCCGCACCCACACGCAAAGGCCCTGAAATGATACCCCTCTGTAAGGTGAGCACCTGACATTACATATTACTATGAATAGATCTTTTATATAAAAAATAGATTTTTTTTTTTTTTTTTTGCCGTAACCAGTTTGGCTCAGTGGCTAGAGCATCTGCCTGCGGACTGAAAGATCCCAGGTTCAATTCTGGTCAAGGGCATGTACCTGGGTTGCGGGCACATCCCCAGTGGAAGGTGTGCAGGAAGCAGCTGGTCAATGTTTCTCTCTCATCGATGTTTCTAACTCTCTATCCCTCTCCCTTCCTCTCTGTAAAAAATCAATAAAATATATATTTTAAAAAATAGATTTTTAAAAATCCTACTCTGTCGCACAGCCAGCCCACGCTGTGATCCAGCCCAAAGATCTTTAAGTTTGAGGCATCAGGTTAAAAAGAAACTGGACCCGATGCCATCATTTGAAGGCTAACATGCAGTTGTTGGAGACATTACTTTGAACAAGGGATACCTGCCTCCTGAATTAACTTAAGCATCTCTCCTCCCAGAAGCTGCCAAGCATGGGAGCGCTTGCGGGATTTAGTTCTTCACCTGAGTCAGTGCAGGCAAATTCCTGCAAGGGAATGACGCCGCTCATTTACCCGCATCCTCTGAAGGCATTCCTGCTGCTTACTGAGCTTCAACTCCGAGGAAGAGAACTACTTACAGAGATAGGAGAAAGACCGCTGTCCCCTGCAGGTTCACCAGCATGGCCAGGCTCCTCCAGGAGCGGATCAAGTACCCCAGCAGGGCGCACTGGGCGATGCCGACTGCGAAGAAGAGGCTGCCGATGGACCCTGGTTCAGGGAAGAGAGACCTGTGACTGGAGAGGCCCCGTCCGCAGACCATTCCCAACCCGAGTCATAGAGCCAGTTCTTTCCTCGTGAGATGTCAGCGGGAAAGAGAAACTTATACAACTATCGAGCCTCAGACGATAAACTAGAAGAGAGGCCAGCAACCGAGTGAAAAGGGGGAAGGACGGATGAAAAACGCACCCCCCATGCGGTCAAGGTGGACTTAAAGGCTGCGCCTGTTGGACTGGCACGCGCCTGACCCGTGGCCAGGCTTGGGAACACTGTTTGCCATACGACCAGGAGGTGAGTGGGTCATGAGATTAGTTCAACACTGGGACTTCATTTCGTCACAGACTCTGTCCTGGGAATCCTTATCTTAAATCACAACCTCCCTCCCAATTCTCCGTTGCCCTCCCCGACTTAACTCATCACCATCAGACGTGACACTTCATATTTATGTTCTTGTCTATCTCTCCCTAGTAGAATGTAAGCGCCATGAACATGGATTATGTCAGCACACTAATAGGGGAAAAAACCAACCACGGGATTGTTAAGAAACCTGTATTTTTTAAAATAAATGTTGAGTTGGTTATTAAACCCACTGGCTTGTCCAATATACTTGCAAAGTCTATTCCTCTGTCATACTTGCCATACCTGCTATCACTAACAGTCCCAGAAGTAGCTACTATTTATATAACAGCTACGATCTATGAGCAGTAAGCCTTTTGCATATATTGTCCTAGACCACAGGGACCATTCTTAGCCGTCTATGCAGCGAGGACAGAGCTCAGACGGTTAGGTGCTGCGGGTGGCAGGGCCGGGTGGCAGGGCCGGGACTCGAACCCGGTTAGTCTGGCTGGTGAGACTGCACTGCCTACGTTCCTCCCTCCTATTGCCCTTCCAGGGAAAGGTGGGTTTCTGCGGGCATCCCAACGCAGTGGGCTTTGTTGAACCTGCGACAGAAAGTCTCTACAAAAATCCTGTAAAACAAATGCTTCCTTCTGTTCGCGGACTGTCAGGCTGTAACTGAAAATGACAGCATGTACACTGTGGGCCCTGGTGAGGCAAAGGGGAACCGAAGGGAGAGCCGGTGCTCAGTGTTCAGAACACGGGGCCCGATAAGCAGGGGAACGGGCGAGTGCGATTGCCCTGGAAACGCAAGGTCATCGATAGCTATTACAGGCGCATTAGGGCGCATCCAAGAGCACCTGCTTCCCACGAATGAGGCCTCCGTCAGTCGGATTGGTTCCGAGTGCCAGCATCCACTGACAGCAGTGCAGGCAGAAAGAGGCGGCCACAGGACGAGACCTTTTGTTACTGTACTTAGGATTTTCTGAAATGACCTCAGGTCTGTTCTGCCCCTCCTGATGAAAACCTACGCTCCAGCCCTGGCTGGTTTAGCTCTGTGGGTAGAGCATCAGCCTGCGGACTGAAGGTTCCCAGGTTCAATTCCCATTAAGGGCACAAACTTTGGTTGCAGACTCGACCCCTGGCCCTGGGCGCACGAGGGAGGCCACCGATCAACGTGTCCCTCTCACACCGATGTCTCCCCCTCTTCCTTCCACTCTCTCTAAAACCAGTGGGAAAATATCGTTGGGGGGGAGGGGAGGGTTAACAACAACAAAAAGGATGTTTCAGGTTTATACTCACACTTTCTTACAACTACTTTACTTAGCATCCTAGACAGGCTGCAAGCACTGTTTTGTAATCACACGTAATTTTCCAGTTACTTTTTTACTGTGAACAACTAGGCCACTTCCAATCAATCCCCTCTTGCTGAGCACTCAGGTTTTCCCCACCCTCTTGCCGTTTGGTAGCTTATCTGCAGCCACGATGGCGTGCACGACTGCTGGAGAGAAACCAGCTGGGACCTGAGGGCCACGGACAGAACCCCAGGGACGGCCCAGACCTCAAAAGAGCGCCAGGTGCCATCAGAATCCTGCTGTCCTGGGTGCAAGTCAGTGGGCGGGCTTTCCAGGAACTCTCTCACACTCGCTCTAATTCTGCCGTGAATTTGGCGACTCTCTGGTTCCGCTGCTGCAACGGGACCGGGATAATCCGAACGATCTGGCAGCGAGGGCCAGTGAACACCCTTCGGGGAAATCGGTCCTTTCCCTACAGTCTGGAGGCACTCTGGAAGGGTGGGGCCAGCTCGCCCGCCGTCTGGGAGGCAAACTTTCTACAGCGGAATTCCAGCAACTCGTTCACGCTCAGGACTGCAAATCTAACGTTTGCACAGAGCACTTCAAGTCCAAGTGCATCCTTAGACTCCAGGGTTAAACAGGTTCCCTGCAGTTTTCAGAAGCCTTAACCACCTCCACAGCCACCTGGACCCCAGCAGTACCTGCAAGTGCCCAGTAGGCGGCGCCCACACATTCGTTCAGAAGGACAAAGGCCACCAGCGACATCCCCCCATTCATCACGCCCACCAGGAAGCGGGTCATCACGAAGAACTCGTATGAGGGTGAAAACCCATTCGCGATAGCAAATAAGATGTCAAGCGCAAGACCTAGAAAGAGAGGAACAGCATTCAGTGACCCACAGACGAAGCAGCACCTGGTGGAAGTAAACAATTCTATTCATTAGTTTGCAAACGTGAATCTGTGCACGCTGAAATTTTCTGACGGTTTGTTTTTCAAAAGATTTCTCTAACAAGCCATAACAAAAACTGAGGTTTTCTTTCTTTGTCACAGATTGATTTCTGTCTATCAAAAACACTGGTAATTTTTTTTAAATTCTATTTCAGCCCCAATTGGTTTGGCTCAATGGATAGAGTTTGAGCCTGTGGACTGAAGGGTCCCAGGTTCAATTCCAGTAATAGGCATATGCCCAGGTTGCAGGCTCAATCCCTAGTAGGGGGCATGCAGAAGGCGGCCAATCAATGATTCTCTCTCATCATTCATGTTTCTATCTCTCTCTCCCTTTCTCCCTTCCTCTCTGAAATCAATAACACACACACACACACACCAGGGGCCCGGTGCATGAAGATTCATGTACTAGGTGGGGTGCAGGGGTGGAGGGGGGGCCCTCAGCCTGACCTGCATCCTCTTCAGTCTGGGAGCCCTCTCCAATCCGGGAGTTTCTACCTGTCTTTGCAATCATATGAGCAAACTGTAATCATATGAACCACCCCCAACCCAGTTAGGTTTGTTGCTCACAGAAAAACAGAGGCATTTTTTTTTCTTTGCTCCATTGGTGAAGATTTCCTGGAAGTTTTAGGATATCTTCCCTTTAATTTTCCCTAGACACTCTGATTTTACTTATGTCTCTCACCTTTGCTTTCCCTCCATCCCCCACCACAACAGTAACTTGCTCCAGGCGCATTTGCTCTAGTGTCTAGGAGAACTACGATTCCCAGCATTCCTGGTGCTCCCCACATTCTGGGCTTCCGCTTCTGGTCCTGGGGCTGCCAACAAAACTATTCCCAGAATTCCTGGTGCTCTCCACTTTCTGGGTTTTCCCTGACTGAGGGAGCCACATTCCCCCAAGCTGCTGGCTCTCCCACTCTGCTCTGTGTATGCAAGTTATCCGCCACCTTTGTTGGGTTAATTTGCACACTCACTTCTCATTGGCTGGTGGGTGTGGTTGGTGGGCATGGCTTGAGCATAGCAGAGGGACGGCTAATTTGCATGTTTCTCTTATTATATAGGAGGAGGATATATCCTAGCTCATACTCAACTTGTCAAGAGAGCTACGCTGAGTCCTGTAGAGCCCATTCAAAATGAATCAACAACACAAGATAGAAGGAAATGGGGCTAGGAGACTGTCTTAATCATTGCTCTCTTTAGGAACATGGCAGAAATTAGAATTTGGGGGTGACAGAAAGCACCATTATCTCTGAAAAGCTTCCAAAGCAAATATCGGGCCTTTGCCATCTATGCTGGCCATTTGAAAACTTTAGCCAGAATCCACGCTGGCTGCCGTTCGGCCTCTTGCCAATGTAATAAAAAACAGTTCCGCGTTCACATGGCAATTCCCCAGAACCTTAGGGAAAAGTGTCCTCATTCGGTTCACGAACACTCCAGTGGGTTACCTGTGAGGTAGACCTTTTTCCTCCCGAAGCGATCAGAAAGCTGCCCGAAAGAGATCACGCCCACAAACACGCCGCTGAAGAAGAAGGAGCTGGCCGCGCTGACTTTGTACGATCTGTTGGCAATTAGAAACCACTGGAGGAAGGAAGAACAAGAGACATTTAGGTCACCAAAAAGGTGGACCAGGACTGAGTGAGCTACTAAAAAAACAAATGTACAACGAAACCTGTACACCCGAACTTCTCTACTGCATTAGCCACGTGAGCCAGAACTCAGGAGAGCATCCATCTTGGACGACACGCAAGGAGATCTTGTCTGGAGAAACACTGGAAGCCGTTTCTGTTACGATGTGCTCCCACAGTACTCATCCACACCCACCACAGCACTGGCACAGGGTACGGTAGCTACTTACTTACCATCTGCTGACTATGTCCTTCATGCTAAGCCTTGCATTTCTCAAGCCCTGGGTTTCCACTTCTCTGACAACTAACATACTACACGACACGTAAGAGACAACAGCTAAACATCCCTTTTCTCCAATAGATTAATGGGTTTAAAATCCCTGGAGTCTTTTTCTCAAAAAGTTAAACATAGACTTGCCATGTGATCCAGTAATTCCATTTCTGGGGTATGTACACAAAAGAACGGAAAGCAGGGATTCACACAGGCATTTGTACACTAATGTCTGTAGCAGCATTATTCACCATGGGCAACAGTGGAACCAACCTAAATGTCTCTGGAAAGATGGACAGATAAACAAAATGTGGTAAGTTCACATCGTGGAATATTATACAGCCTTAAAAAGGAATTAAAATTCTGATAAGCTACCTCATGGGTGACCCTGGAGGACATCATGCTAAGTAAAATAAGAAGACTGGAGAACAAACTCCAAAAGAGCCTGGAGGCTTTGCTAGAAGTAAATGGTAAAGATGTATTCACACAGCGAGGCCAGAGGTGGTCCAAAGGAGAAAGAGAAGTTGAAAGTTCTTATAATAAAAAGTGCCTTCTTAGGCCCTGGGACCGGTCCAGCATGGTTTGGAGTTAGATGCCAGGTGGTCGGGATGAAAGGTGCCAGGCGGGTGTATACCTGAGTCCTCCAGAGGGTAATCGGATGATCTGGAGATGTGGGTTTTTGGATGGTAATTAGCGGGTTATCTGGAGGTCCTGCTGTATATCCAGGCGCAGACATAAGACATTAAAAATGTTTAATTTCGCAGGCTAGTTAGAACAAGAATGGAGCCCTTCTTCCTGCCTTAACCTTCATCATGTTAATAACTTTAGAAGCCTGGTAAAGTGACTCCATTTTGTGCATTTAGTTGAGCCAAACTAATGACAATTGCCAAGAAGCAAAATCTCAATGGGTTATACAGATGCTCCGGAAAACACCCATTTTACCAATTACTTTCTACATCTGAGTTTAAGGGGAAGAAGGAAGAGGTTCCAGGAACTCACTGGTGGTAGATGAGGAGCTGAGAGAAAGCCAAGGGGGACAGACACCTCGGGGAGCAGGCAGGAAGCAAAAGGAAGAGGCACACCCTTCCCTTGCGCAGGCGGCTGCAGGGTAGTTGAGTTACAACGACGAGGGCAGTGGCAGAGATGAGGAGCTCTGTGGTCTGCTCCGGTGCAGTGAGGGGTGTGGAGAAAGGAGCTTACGCTGACATTCCAAAGGGACGTCATCACTGAGGCAGAATGACCACAGACAGGCTCGGGGAAGGTAAAGGCCGACCTCTGGCACGCAAGATGCTGGCCAGGCAGGTCGCGACGGCCGCCATGACTCGCTTTCCGCTGGGAAGTTTTCATTCCAGACCACGCTGTGTGGTTCTGTGGGCTCTGAGTTTGCAGGCCTCCCCTGAGCCTGTCAGGTCCAGCATGTGGCCCCTTCTCACCCACACTGGCTCGAAGGGAGGGAAGTGGAGAGGTAGACAGCAGAGGCGACATAGGGGTGTTTCTCCTTTGCCTGGAGCAGTCACAGCCCTGGAGTCAGCGTGGAGAGTGGCTCTCGGGGGCTGCAGGACAGGAGTACCTGCTGCCCGGGCACCCGTTTCAGTGCAGGATGGTGACGAAGGCTGTGGAGATGGACAGTGCTGCCGGCTGCACGATGCCGTGTACTAAAGGCCACTGCACCCTGTGGATCAGGAAGGGCCACATACTGAACCTGACCGACCTAGACAGAATGTAAGCACACGGCGTGGCCCGAACGCAAACATTCCTATAAAAGCAGTCATGGTGGGCAGTCACGTCCTAGGCCTGGAGGGTTTGTTTTTTAATCATCACCCGAGGATATTTTTCCTTTGATTTTCAGAGAGAGTGAAAGGGAGGGGGAGAGACAGAGAGAAACATCAACGTGAGAGAGACACATTGGATGGTGGCCTCCAGCGGGCATCCCAGCCCGGGGCACTGAGCCAAATCGGCTAGGGCTAGGCCTGTAGCTTCTCTAACAAAAAGGTCTCTACTGTCTTTTTGCACCTGAGATAACATGCCCTTGGAAGGTCAGAATAACCCCCCTTTTTGAACCCCTCAGGGCACAGTCTCCCACCAGAGCCCAGGCCACAGAACCCCTCGCCGTCACCTTGCTCCCTAACTACCACCTCCATGTGCAATAAATGTTCATTGTTAACTACCCTGCACCCACCCAGGGGAGAGAAGCCCTGTGTCTATCCGTTTTACTCTCTATACAATCGCAGAGATTTCCCCACTGTGCTTTCTCCCACCCTCTAATCTACCACCAGTGATTTCATCTAACGTCCCCCTCATTATCTCCCCCTTTGATTCTAATGTATAAAATAAGCCACAAAACTGCCATTCTCAATCCATTGAGATTTTGCTTCCCGGCAACTGTTATCAGACAGGGGCCAGGGCGGGCCGAGAGCGGCACCTCTGCCTCTCACCTTCTGCACGGCTGTCGGGCAGAGCCTAGCTGATCATAAAGAACAAGGAAGACGAAGGCAGCTTCCCTGGCTGCCCAGGTGGGCCACCAAAATGGACAAACAAGACTGGGCACGTGCTGACTGACAGAGCGGAGCGTCTTGCCACCTCAAGGCCTCTGCGATGAGAGGCAAGTCATCTTCCGATGCCACAGCCACTCCCAGCCTGTCAGCGTGTCGAGGCTGCGGGGCTCAAGCACAGCAGCTTCCCCACACCCCGCTGCTGGACTCTGGGCGCTCGGCACCGCTGGGGAGCTGGAGGCTGTTCTGGGAGATATTCGAAAGTATCCTGATAACAATTCCAACGTCACTCCATTCCCTCACTGTCCTGTATTACCCCCCAAAATAGCTCCAGTTTGGGGCAGGAAAAATCTCACTTCGGGAGAAAAGCAGGGGCTCAGAGGCCTTCTGTAATTAGGAAGAACATGGACAGGGTGTTTCAGGGACCATTTCATGGTGATTAACTAACTTGCTTCATCTCAACGCAGCTGTCACTTGGAATTACCACTTAATGGGTGAAGTGTGCAGTCTAGAACAGTCGGAAGCACAGGCGTAAGGAAGCAAGACATTTAAAAAAATCAGCCCCTCAAGCAATTATTGCCGCCCATTTTTCAACAGTTTTACTATTCTGTCTTTTGACCCCAGGGTATGGCTTGGGAAAATATATTAATCTCAAGATAATAATCCGTCAATTTCGGTTGTTACATCTACAACGATACTGAAGATTCCAGCCTTACTCTTTTTAGTTGCAAGCATGAATTAAGCATGCTAATTGCATGTCTCGTGATATTTGGTCCTTTCTCAGTGCGTCAGAGCTCGGGGAATAATGTGGATACGGCAGATAGCAATGTGCTCCGTCAATTCACCCCAATGGCTATTAGCTCATTTTAAAATAGTCAAGCTTCCTAAATTAGAGGGTGTTGGGTTTTTTTTTGCATTAATACCAATTTAATCATATCTACATAACCTTTTATTCACCCTTCCCCAAACCCTCCAGGGATAACTTCTGTAAGGCCTGACCTGAATGTAATAAGGGGCAGGCGAGAGTTTTAAATAAGCTGACAAACAAAACAGAACCAGCCCTGACTGGTTTGGCTCAGTGGCTAGAGCATCGGCCTGCAGACTGAAAGGTCCCAGGTTCGATTCCGGTCAAGGGCATGTACCTTAGTTGCGAGCACATCCCCAGTAGGAGGTGTGCAGGAGGCAGCTGATCGATGTTTCTCTCTCATCGATGTTTCTAACTCTCTATCTCTCTCCCTTCCTCTCTGTAAAAAATAAATAAAATATATTAAAAAAAAACAACAACAACAAAAAAAAACAGAACCAGAGGCAGGGATCCACGGAACAGACTGACAGATGTCATGACAGATGTCAGAGGGGAACAGGGTGGGGATTGGATGAAAGAAGGTGAAGAGAGCAGACAAAGAACATATATGCACAGTCCAGCCCACGGACACAGACAACAGTGTGGGGAAGGCCAGGGGAGGGTGCGGGGTGGGGGCTGGGTGGAGGTGGGCAAAGGGGGAGGGAGATGAAGAACACCCGTAATAACGTCAACAATGAAAAATTAAATAAATAGGTAAGTAAATAAAATAAAATTAGTATTCTTAGCACCATCTCAAACTACAGAGTTCTGCAAACTCTACCTGGATAATTTTAAAAGTTTCTACAAGACTTTATACTTGCTTTTTTAACTCTAATTTTATACCAAGTACGTTCAGGAAGCAGCATATATTATCTATATACCGCAGATTGTGCACTAAGGATATTTACCAACTTAATGACAAGTTTGGGTACCAACTTTAACACTGCCACTTTGGGGATTTTGAGGAGCAACTGAAACACTAGAGAGGTCATCAGAACAGAATGATCGCTAAGACAGCGGGCGGGGGGCTGGGTTTGGGACTGCGCTGCAGGAAAGGGGAACTAGACGGAGCGGCCCTGTGGCCACGGCCTGCCCCTGCTGGCCCGGCTGCTCGTGACCGCCATTCTCGTTGCTCTTCCCTCTGCCACCGTTTCTCTGCCAGCTCCGGCATTCTGGGGGGCAGCGGCAGGAAACTCGGGAGCCACCCATCCCACCTCTTGGAGCCACTCCAGGACTTGCAACGCCACCCAATTAGGGCTCCGGCATCCACGGCAGAGATAGAGTGTGTGGACACACGTGTCACTCAGGCACTGGGAGTGCAGATGACGCACGGGAGGGGGGGGGCACCTCACCTATACATGGAAATAAAATAAAATGACTTGGGGGGAACATGAGGTTCTGCACTGAAACGCAAAGCAGACGAGCTCTCTTTGGATCCTCCTGAATATACTCCGAGTGGAGACAGGGTGATGGTGTTAACACATGGGCAGGAGCTACTGGGATATGAACCCCCCAGGCAGCCCCTGAGCAGCACAGAGTCGGCGTTCATTTTATTTCATTCTCCTTTGTCATTTTTTTGCTATTTCAGGAAACCTGTACATTTATTTGGGCTTGACAAATTTTTTTCTAAGTTGTACTTTTACTGTTTTTTTTTCTTTTTTTCTTTTATTACAGTACTAGGGGCCTAGTGCACAAAAATTTGTGCACTCAGGAGGTCCCTCAGCCTGGCCTGTGCCCTCTCGCAGTCTGGGAACCCTTGGGGGATGTTCACCTGCTGGCGTGCTGGTCAGCCTGGGTGAGGGGCTGATGGCTGTTTGCAGGCTGGCCAAGCCCCCCAGTGGGGACCCTCACCCCATTGGGGTGTGGCCAGCTTGGGTGATAGGCTGAGGGCCGTTTTCAAGCTGCCCATAGCCCCTTCAGGTTTTGGGTCCCTACTGGGGTGCCTGGCCATCCTGGGTGAGGAGCTGAGGGGCGTTTTCAGGCTGCCCACAGTCCATTCAGGTTTGGGGTCCCTACTAGGGTACCTGGCCAGCCTGGGTGAGGGGCTGATGGCCGTTTGCAGGCTGCCCACAGCCCCCCAGTGGGGACCCTCACCGCATCAGGGTGTGGCCAGCATGGGTGATGGATTGAGGGGCGTTTTCAGGCTTTCAGGCTGCCCATAGCTCCCACTGACTCAATGTTCCAGCAAGGCTGGCTGGAAGCAGGTTTCTGGGGTTTATTTATCTTCTATAACTGATACTGTTCCTTTAAGCCGAGGCCTAGGCAGGTAATGAAGCCTCCTGTTGGCTTCAGCTCCCTGGCTGCTACAATTGAAAGAATGTTGCCTTAGTAGACTCTAAGAATATTGCCTTAGTAGACTCTAGGCAGGCAGTTTCACCATCGCTGGTGCAATGGAAGCCTGCTGTTTGTTTCAGCTCTGAGGCTTCTATAATTGCAACAATGTTGCAACTATGTTGTTGCCTTGAGCACAGAGAGGCCCATCTGGCTGGCAGACAGCTTGCTCCTGGTGCAACAGAAGCTGCCTGTTTACTCCTGCTTGGTGACTGCCAGCCTCCATCTTGGCTGGGTTAATTTGCATACAGCCGCTCTGACTGACTGGTGGACGTGGCTTAGGCATCCCAAAGAAGCGGTCAATTTCAATATTATTCTTTTATTAGATAGTTGGCATAAAATATTATGTTAGTCCAGGTGGACAACACAGTGATTTGACATTTATATGCCTCACGATGCGTCCATCACAACTCTAGTGAGCGCCTCTCTCTGTACAGTTACTGTGGAATTATTGACTGCATTCCCTATGCTGCACACTGCGTCCCCGTGACTTATTTATTTCATAACTGGAAGCTGGTACCTCTTATGTCCCTTCCCCTTTTGACCCATCCTCCAAGCCCCCTCGTCTCTGGTAACCACCAGTCTGTTCTCTGTATCAGTGAGTCTGTTTCTGTTTTGTTTGTCCATTTGTTGTGTTCTTTACATTCCAAATATAAGTGAAGTCATCTGGTCTCTGTCTCTGTCTGACTTATTTCACTTAGCATAATACTCTTTAGGTCCATCTATGTTGCCACAAATGGCAAGATTTCATTATTTTTATGGCTAAGCAATATTCCTTTGTATGTGTATGTGTGTGTGTGTGTGTGATCAACTCTACACATATAAATTTGACAACATGGATGAAATGGACCAATTCCTTTACAAGCCCAACTGCTACAACTCACAATACAAAACAGAGCATTTAAAATTGAATTTATAATTTTTAAACTCCAAAAGAAGAAATCTACACGTCGAAATGATTTCAATGAAGAATTCTACCAAATGTTTAAAAAACTGACACCAATTATCCCTTCCAAAAAATAGAAACCCTTCTTAATGCATTTTATGAAGCTAGTATTACCCTAATATGAAAACCAGACAAAGATAGCACAAGAAAACTACAGACCAATATCCATCATGAATATAGAAGCCAAAATCCTTAGCAAAATATTAGCAAACAGAATTCAGCAATGAGTAAAAATAATTATATGCCATCCAAATATTCAAGGCTGGTTCTATATTTGAAAATCAATTAGTGTAATCCACCATGTGAGAAAGTAAGAAAGAAAAATCACATGATCATTACAACTAATGCAGAAAATGGTAAATTGATGTATAGGACAAAATTCAATACAAAATCATGATAAAAAAAAACAAAAAACACAAAATTCAATCGGGGGGAGGGGCACTTCCCGGATGGCAGTGAGCAAATGGACAACTATGGGGAGCCCACAAAGGACACAAGATTTTAGCACCTTAACAACCAGTACGGGTGCTTTCCGGCTGAGCAGCAGCCCTGCCTCTCTCGTCCCAGGGTTTCTCTCCCCCAAGCTGTCCAGCCTCAGCTTATCTCCCTCTGGCTGGCTCAGAAGGAACTGTCCTTGTAAGCACCACCTTAGCCAGCAGAGCCCCACTTGAACATAAGGCTTCTTGCCCACACGAGGTAGCACGTTTGTACTTGAGCTTGTACAGTCAAGGTGCCCCGCATGGCCTGCACTTGGGACTTGACTTCAACAGGAACGAACCATGGACGCTGCCGATGGGTCATTCCATTTCTCGCTACTTGGCTAATTTTTGTGTCTGTAATAAAGAAACGTGGAAGTTTTACTTCACCTTTCCAAAGGGCACTAGCATTGACGTGCAGCTCTTTTGGAGTTTACAGTTACTAGCTTGGGAAGACTCATACTTCTCCCACTTGTAGAAGGAAGGAAAAAGAATTTCCTTTCATGGAACAGCCTCCTTTAACTCTCAAACTTACTAGACGGTTATCTGGGGATGTGGCTGAAATTTAAATCAAGACAAAAAGGGGTTCCGTCTGGACAAGGTGATCACTGTGGCCGGTTCCCGTCCCGCTGCTCCCGCTCCCAGGCTTACCTCGGAGGCGATGGAGGTGAAGCTGCCGCTGAAGTGCACGTGCTTGTGCATCTCGCTGCCGTTGGCCCTCAGGAGCCAGTCCCCCAGCGCCCGGTCCTCACCGGCCGGCTGGCTGCCGTGGCTCTGGTTCAGCAGGAGCTCGGCCAGGTCCCAGCGGTAGGAGGGCGTGGCTCCCACTAGCGCGATGAGGATGGCCTCCGTGGCCACGTAGAGCTGGGGGAGCAAGCACACAAAACCATCGATGCGGGGAACGCCATCCGTGAGCTCACAGAGCTTGAGGCATCTGTTTCTTGCTTCTGTGTGTTTACGAGCCACAGAAACGAGACACAGGAGAAACAAAGGACAAAGGCGGGAAGAGGGAGCTTTGAGATGGAATGCTGACAAGCCATCAGCAAGCCCCCGTGTCAAGCACCCGCCGCTTTTCCTCGGGTTTCCTGCTGCACGCCTAAGACGCTGCACGTCGGTGGCTCCCACGGCGGGAGGAGGGGAAACATCACCTGCTGATCTAAAGGCCCACTCTCCTCCTGCACACTGTCGCCTCAGTCCAGACGGCAATCACCAGCGCCCAGGAGTAGCTTGGCCTTGAATTCACGACGTGAACATGAAGACTTTTTTGTGGCATGTTTCCGAAAACAGTGTGTACACACATATACACACACACACCACACACAAGCAAGAGTGCTTTGTTAAAGCAGGTGAGCATAATATGTACTTGACTAGGTTATATTTTACAATATAGTATAAAAACTTATAATACAATTTAAAGAAATTCAAAATTCCAGGAATAGATACCCCCTTCTAACCTTTAGCTGGACTCAACCATTGTTCAATCTACACACAGTTGTCTACCCTCCTCCACCGTTCACAAGGTTTCTGCTGCCCACACCACGCACACGTGTGCGCACGCACACACCCCAACCGAGCACACAGGGCCATGGCTTCAAGCCACCAGGAGGATGAGGGACACACAGCTCTTCTATGTGGTGCAGCCTCCGTAAAATGGCGCCAGCCTGTCTTCTCGGACACACGGGCCATGCTTGGCTTTGCTACAGGTGCGGGAGTCAGGCGGCAGGCGGCCCTGACACCGTGTGATAAACGCCATGGAAGGGGCTCCGTGAGGCACAGGTGACTAGTGATAACTGCTAGGTCCTCTGCCCCACAGCCACCTACACGAGTCATGCGGTCATCTAGTCACGGGGATGCTCCACCTACACACGGAACGCAGGGGTAGCTTTCCCGTTCCTCCTCTGTGACGGTGTCGAAGAGCTCACCCCCAACCCCCATCCCCGCCAGTACAAATCTTCCCTCACTCTTCTCTGCTGTTACTTTACGAGGACCAGGCACACGCGCATTCCTGCCCAATGAGTCGCACCCATCAGTAAATGAGCCTGGAGGCACAATGAGAAACCACCATCCATTCTCCTTGGGAGTGGGACTAACAACACCTCAAATAAATGATTATCTTCTCAAGTGCTACCTCCAGGGAAGGCGAGCAGGAGCCACAGATGGCTGGGGCTCTCTCCCTCTCCCTGTAATTACAGCGAGCAGAGTGACTAAAACGCATCGGGGGACTGAAATTTTGAAAGTTTCAAAAAGTGGAGGTTTTAAAAGTAACTTTCTACTTAACGGCATTACAAGCTTTCCTGATACTCAGGAAACCAAAACTGTCTCCCATGATGATCTCATTACCATCTCTCGCCTATGAAGTCACGGGGAGTAGGATGAGCGACACAGCGATTAGTGACTCACTCAAGGTTACTGACAACACTAA
>PVJC01022070.1:0-27697 GCA_004026665.1 Murina feae | reverse complement strand
CTGAGGTCCCCTGGCCTGGTGCTGGGGTGGGGGGCACAGCCTGAGGTCCCCTGGCCTGGTGCTGGGGTGGGGGGCATGGCCTCAGGTCCCCTGGCCTGGCACCAGGGAAGAGGGTTCAGCCTGAGTTCCTCTGGCCTGGTGCCAGGGCGGGGGGAGCAGCCTGAGGTCTCCTTTCAAGCCCTGTGGGTGGAAGGCACGACCTGAGGTCCCCTGTCAAGCCCCATGCAGGAGGTGGGTGGGTGCGCAGCCTCAGGTCCCTGCTGATTGCTCCTTAAGGCTCGTTATGGGAACTTAGCCTCAGCTGTAGGTGCAAATTGACTGGCGTGATGGTCAATTTGTATATTCCCTCTTTATTATATAGGATGGGGGAAAAAACAGTCTGCCTGCCTCCTTATAGGATTGGTTGGAAAGCCACATGGATAGATGACTAGTCTTCTGATATATTAAAATAAAGCACATACAAAGCTACTATAATTAGTATATATAGAGCAAATGATGGAGTATTCAAAGCAAATAGAAAGATATTTGATATAACTTAGTGTAATTACTTATAAAGAGTCATGTGATAACCCTCTGGCCAACTGGAGAGAAAAAATAAAAATGTTTATCTCACTCCCTAAACCAAAATGGATCAAGAAGAAGCAAAACTTTAAAATAACAAATGGAAATTATAAGAAGACTAGGGAAAAAAGGCTAAACCTTTTCCCATAATCGTAGCTCAGAGAAATCTTTGCTAAGCCAAACCATTTTAACATTTTCCAATGAGCACATATAACCTTCATAATAAGCTAATTAAAATATGGCATAAAACATTTTTAAATTAATCTAATTCCTACATTTCATATTTGCTACATTTCATATTAGTATTTTCTTGAAGCTGCTAATTCAAAGACGATTGTCTCATTATAGTATAAAACATTGTCATTAATTCATTTGACAAAAAAAAAAAAAGTACCTACTATGTTTGGGAACTTTTCTAGAGCTGGAGATCCAGCAGTGACTAAACAGTGACAACTCCCAGCCCTCGAGGAGCTTACCCTGCAGTGGGAGAAGACACGAGGTGTGCTAAGTTATACTAAAGGGTGAGAAGTATTTATGAGAAAATGCAAAATGGAGAGCAGATAGGGGTGCTGGATGCAGGGGGGTGATTAAGGGGTTGAAAGTTTAAATGGTTAGGGAAGTCTTCACTAGGAAGTTAGTTTTTGGACAAAAATGAAAGGATCAAACAATGGTAATATGTAGGGGAAATGCACTTCAGGCAGAGGGAACAGGGGAGGAGGGCGGGCAAAGATCCTGAGGCAGCCATGCAAACTGGTGGGTTCAGGGACCTGCACGAGTCTACTGCGGGTGGAACAGAATGAGCGAGGGAGAAGGTACTGAGATTTATGGATAAAGGCGATATGGCAGCTACGTCAGGGCCTCACAGGGGGTAAGAACTTTAGCTTTTACTCTGAGCGAGATGAGGAGCTATCGAGGGTTTGAGATGAGCCATGTCATGATCTGGACTCCTGAAGTGGAGGAGGGTGGTTATGAAAAATCCAAACTAGAGACAGAGAACAATTAAAGCAACAGGAAAGAGGGAGACAATGAGACAGGAAGAAAGGGTAGAATTGCCTTCCTTCCTTCATTAGACATTTGAGTGCACTGTTAGGGGCTGGCTGGGAGGGTAGAAATGAGTTAGACACAGATTCCGCCCTCATAGGCAATGCCCATGAGAAGACCAAACATGTGCAGAAATCGCCCCTATACACCTCTTCGAAGAGTGCAATGAACGAGGGGCAAGTTTTCGTCTTGGTTGGCAAAGGAGGTGGTGGTGGTGTGGACCGAAGCGGTCAGCGGCACAAACATACGCTCCAAGATGGCATGTGTCCTGCCCCTGCCAGACAGCCAGATGCCAGCACCTGAGCCAGCGCTTGGCCCCGGGACCAGAACATTTTTGTTACCCAATGACCGAGCGATCGCTATGTGCAGATATGTAGGGAGAAGGGCACGAGCAAACGCAGCAACATGAGCAAAACCACAGCTGTGAAGAGTTACCGTCCAATTTAGCAGGAGCGCATGAGAAGAGTGGGGAGGAGGTTAGAGCCACAGAGCGGGGTTAGGCTGCAGCGGGTCCTGTGGAGCCACCAGGACTGGGACGTCAGTAAGAACAGAGGGGCCGCAAACGTTTCCAGCATCCAGAGGAGCACACTGAGCTGGAAGGAGGGGTGTAAGTGAGGGCCACTGATGGAGCAGCCACCCGCTGGGCGGACAGAGTCTAGCGACTGGTTTGGATGATACTGTGAAAACCTCCTGGAAAGGTGACCAGGCCTCCATCAGGCTATGGCCCTTGGCCCCTTTGCCAGGAGCACTTCCGCTGTCCTGAGTGTCTGTGTGTGTGTATGTGTGTGTGTCTATGTGTACGGTGATCGCTTTCAATGTCCATCTGCTTTTCTCCACTGGAAACATGCAGTATGGGTGGAGGACACCTTTCTTCATCCCCCCGTTTTCCTTGTTCCCTTCCCTCCAGCTATCAAGCACCTGAGGGTTTAGCTGCACACGGCGCTAACAGGCAGACACTGTCTCAGCCCCTCCCGCAGCTGGCTGAGGCCACGAGATGAAGGTTTGGCAATGGACGTGAGCACAAGTGGCCAGCGCACCTTCTGCGGCATCCCTTCCCCGCCCAGGGGAGAGCTCGCTCCCCTTTCCTGCCTGCTTCTTCTTTGCAGGCGGCTCCTCCCCCTTTCTCTCCTGCAGGACATTGCTGTTGGAGATTATGCCCTTTTGGGACTAGAGCCCTTTCTTAGGCCTTTTTCTTGATTGGGAAAAGGCGGGCGGCGGGAGTGCAGTGATGGGGGCAAGATTGGTCGCAAGGATCTATCTTTCATTGGCTTTTTCAAAAACCAAAAAGACAGGCCCGTGAATAAACTCTGTCCAGTGGAATGTGAGTGAGATGCAGTACAGTGGTGGGTCAAGCCCCTAAAAGGAAGTTCTCCCCTTCCTCTTATCTCCTCCCCCAGGGCAAGGATTTGGCCTTGGCGGTGGTGAGCCCACCCTGACCCAGGGCGTCATCCTACAGGATACGAAGCTAGAAAATACAAGATCCCCATGGCCCTGGGCCTGTCTTGTGGGGAAGGAGGGACCAGCCTCCCTGGACTGTGTATGGGCTTGGACTTGTGTATGTGAGAGAAGCAACTTCCATCTCAGTTAAGCTGTCACCATCATCTGGTCTCTGCTAACCTCGGCCAATCAGTCCCTTAACACATCACTTATAATATCCTGACCATCAGGACTATGTGTTGAATGCACATGGTTGTAAGTGGAAAAGTCACTGTGTAAGTAAACTAATAATAAATATTTTCCCCATTCCACTGAGCTTTGAGCATAAAACATGTATAGTCTATTGGGAAGTAGTAATACAAAGCTGCAACCGCAGTGAGGTTCTGTGTCATGACCTTGGGCCCGTAATGGAGCTGGCTTTGTCAAAGGTGGATTAGCACGCACAGCGCTCATTCACTGTCTGCTGAGAGGAAGCCAGGGCGTGCTTAGCTGGCTGCTGATTTCTGATGCCGGCCGTCGCACCACAAACAAGGCCTTCACAGGGAAAATGGGCCATGAAAGCTTCACACTCTGAATGTCATATCGCTCTTCTCAGGCAAACATCATCACAGTATGAGTTTGAGTGTTCTCTGCTATGGGACGGCTGCCATTGCTGGCTTTTATGCAGAACACAGCGGTGATCATTTCAAGGAAGTCTGGGAACTACTTGTATTGAAGAGCAACACTTGACGCTGGCGTTTAAAACATTTACATCTACACGTATTATTATCTAATCTAATAAAAGAGTGATATGCAAATTGACCTTTACTCCGTTACACCTAAGCCACGCCCACCAACCAAGCCACACCTACCAGCCAAGTCACGCCCACCAGCCAATCAGAGCGGCTGCATGAAAATTAACCCAGCCAAGATGGCAGCTGGCAGCCACGGAGCTAGAACAAACAGGAGGCTTCATTGCCCACCTAGGCCTCAGCTCAAGGCAACAAAGTTTCAATTATAGAAGATAAATAAACTCCAGAAACCTGAGTCTAGCCAGCCTCACTGGGACGTTGGGTCAATGGGAGCTGTGGGCAGCCTGCAAACAGCCCTCAACCCCTCACCCAGGCTGGCCAGGGACCCCAGTAGCAACCTGAACCCTGAAGGAACTGTGGGCAGCTTGAAAATGGCCCTCAGCCCCTCACCCAGGCTGGCCACACCCCCAGCACCCCAGGCAGAGGTCTGTGTGTGTTCTGTGGAAGAGCACTGGAATGGTGACATTCGGTTAGCCAAGTGCTGGAAGTAAGGAACTGAAGGCAAACCCTCACACTAGGAAAATGGTGTGGGAGTGGGCTTTTAGAACAAGGAATTGTAATTAAGCTGGACATATGCATATTATTTTCTGAATAAAGATAAACCTCAAAAAAGAGAGGGGTATTTTGACTTTAAAATGACAAAAGGTCTATACTGTTGAAAACAGAAACACTGACATGTAAATACTGAATATGAAAAAAATACTATTTCCTGTACCACAGAAGTTGTTTTGTATAAACAGGATTGTCTATCTTTCTTTGATCAAGACCTTATTATTGCTGTTGCTGGTGGTTTTCCTTGGAGTAGTAGGTACAGAGGCTTTGTCTTGCTGATCCTAAATTCCCAGAACTGTGTGTAACAACTTATTAGCTTAACTTAAAGGAAAGTGTTGATTAAAGGGGAGAATGGCTGAATAATGTTTGCATCCAATAGTTATGATTTCCACTAAATCAAGTGAAACAACTACCCAACATGTTTTGAAGATCCCAATAGGAAAACACACATTAAACAAAGAGATTTTCTTTTAAAAATATGAAAACAGGATAATTTCTGTCAAAAAAAGATGCTTATGAAGAAGGCTGCTTCATAATCAAGTTTTTTCTTTTTGAGTCTTTTAAGCACACTTATGACATTTGGCAATACCGAAATATTTGATTTTCCAGAACTATGACTTTAAAAAATAAACATGATTATGAACGTGAGTTTGCAATAACAGAGAAAGAATCTGACCAATATTTTTTAGCTCTGGGAAAAAAATATAACATTGAAAAAAACCACTAAGATTATAAGCACAAGCTTAAACAGTGATGCGTTTTGGCATCTGCCGATCAGTAGTCATCTTGGCTCCCATGACCCCCTATTCACATGAAATACACACGAAAGGAATGAAGCTACAACTAGTGAGAGTTTTCATCGATTTCCAATGATTTTTAACCATTGTAAACCAACTGATCCACCTTCTAATGAACGGCATTGGTGTAGCAATGTGAAAATCTGGTCGGGGGAGCCTAGATGTATTCTGTCACTCATGTTTTCATTACGAAAGTGGTTTCAGAATAGGTATTAGTTTTGCAACATTTTATGTAAAACAAACAATGTGACACTGGAAAGCTATACCACTCACTTAACTTAAAGAGTTGCTATGCAATAAGTCCGATCCTCCCAGAGTATAAATTATACAATTTGAAAGCTGCATCTATTATTTAATATCTCACTCCCAGGCAGGTGCTCGCTCAGCGGTAACCCTGGTTTAGCATACCTAATTTAAAGCCGTTCACATAAAAAAGGCTTTTTTTAAAGAAACCTATCATGCATGTAGCTAAGCCACTTGTTCTCCGCCCTCCCCCACCAACAGTATTAATTTAATTACCCAAATAATAGCAATGAGATGAGTTGCATTAATAGCCAGAGACGCCTGAACTGAAGCTTGAATTTTTAAAAATCTGTCATTTAAAACGTGTCTTGAAACACACGTATTACGTTGCCTTTCAATATTCGAAAAGGCCGATGAGCATGTTGTAAGAAAGAGTGTGGTTAGAATCAAACACTAGGATGCTCCTGACATTTCCTGGGTTGCACTGATGAGACTTCTTATCGTAGGTTATTTAATGAGTTGATGATTCCAGCTCATAAGGACTTGTCGAATTTGAAAGAGAATTTAAGATTTCTAAGAACTAAAATAATAAATAAATAAATAAATGAATAAATAAAGAGGGGCAAAAAGCTAATAAAAATTTTTTTCTAACAGCTCACCTGCTTGCAATAAGGCCTTTTGCCTAGTGGGGCTAGTTTAGAGAACAGTAAATTAAAGAGGGTCTTGTCCCTTCATAAATAGCTTACCAATAATTTGGGTGGCCTAGAGACCATAAGTTATGAGGGGTGTGCTTATAAATGCAAATATAAATAATATATCCCTTGCTCAAAGACCCTTTCTAATACCCTAGCCTGGACCTCCACACTGTTGGGTACTGCCTGCTACTGGCGGAGTCATTGGCATTTTTGGCAAAGACCACCCAGGACACGGGCTCCGACCCGGGGGAGGGCCTGCCAGCCTCTGTGACCTGGTGTCTGCGGGAGGGGAGCGAGTGCATTCGATTCCGGAGGGTCACTTACGACTGAGTTTTTCATCATGGCTTTGACTGTGAAGCCCTCAGAAACCAGGGAGCGAGGCTGGTGCGCCAGGAGCGGCTGCTGCGCCTGCAGCTTGGTCCTCCTCTTCGGCATCTTGTCTGGGCATTTGTTTGCGCTCAGGGTCTCTTTTTCTGCCACCATCTTCCTAGAAGATGTCTTGTTCTCATAAAACGTGTAGTAAAAAAATCAGTGGGTTTTACGGACGTGAGGATGAGGTCGGGGGGGGGGGAAATGTAAAAAGGCGCGCAAATGGTAGAAATTCAACCCTTCCTCGTGCCCAGGTGATGGAGATGTTTGGCAGCTCCCAGGTGAAGGGAGTTGAGGGCGGGGAGGGGCGGGAAGAGGACCTGGGCCGGGGCTGCAACGAGCTTCCAAAGGTTAGCCTCCTGTTGCTAAGCAACGCGTCAACACTGAGGGAGATGGCCCCACCCGCAGTGACGTACGTTTCCTGGGACTTCACCCGGAAGTGCGGCAGGCAGCAGGCGGCGGGAGCCGAAACTGGGCGCTAAAACTACGACTCCCAGAAGGCCGCGGGCCTCTCACGGTCTGCGCGTGCGTACTCCGACGGCCGGGCGCAGGGGCGAGGAGTCCGGGCGGACCGAAGCCCGGAGCGCTGTGCCCGAGGGAGGCGCGGGCGGGCGCCCGAGCGCGCAGAGGTCCCGTCTCGTTCAGCAGTTTGCACCTGCCCAGTGACCATGATCGGTACGTGGTGCCCGTCAGGTACAGCCTCTCTGCGCCGCCCTGCGCGGGTCCTCGGACCTCCCGCTCTCGGGTGCCAACTGTCAGAGGCAGCGCGGCGGGGTCCGCGCCCCCTGCAGCCCGTGCCGCGGGTCTCCGGGCGCCCGCGGGGCTGCGGGAGACGTGGGAGCGGCTGTCAGCCCCCCGCGCACCTCTGGTTTGACAGGCCGCCCCCGCCCCCCGTGACAACTTGGCGAGGGAACCTGGCGCGCGCCCGTGCACCTGCCCCGCAGGCTCCCCGCGACTGGACGCTGGTCCCGCGGCCCGGGGACCGGCGCGCTGCCTGCCAGGCCCGGGGAGGGAGCGCAGGCCCTCGGGGCGCCGCCGCACGCAGCCTCTGCGGTCCGGTCCGGTCCGGTCCGGTCCGGTCCGCCGTCGGGGGCTGGGAGGGAAGCCCTGGGCGAGCAGGAAAGGAATGGCGGGAGCCTGGTGGAGAGGTTGGGACGCCCAGGCGCTCCCGCGGGCGGATGGATGGAAGCCTCCCCTCCGTTCCCACACGCGTCTCCTGCTGAGTCTCCCGTCGGCCACCTGGAGTCGGTGACGCCAGGACTGAGACGTCGCATCAGGAGGGAAAAGCCACTGCACACGCGGCCGTGCACCGCAGGCAGGAGGCGCTGGAAGGGGCCGCTGAGGGCCATGTGAGCACGCAGTGTCCCCGAGTGAGGGGTGACGCAGACCGGGGTGTAGGGGCGCCTCTGAGCACCAGTGGGAGGCACAGCGTGGCGTGGACACATGCTCCCCGGGGCCCACCGTGAGTCCCTAGGGGAGAGGGGCTGGTGATGGCCCAGCCTTGCTCTAGACTTGGGGGTCCAACCACCCTTTCTCAGGGGTCGCCTAAGACCATCCTGCATATCAGGTATTTACATGAGGGTTCATCACAGTGATGAACACTGAAGTTATGACAGTTTGCAGTAGCTATGAAAATAGTTTTATGGTTGGGGGGGTCATCACAACAGGAGGAACTGTGTTAAAGGGTCACCCGCATTAGGAAGGTTGAGAACCACTAATATATTTATACTAGAGGCCCGGTGCACAAAATTTGTGCACCATTGGGATCCCTAGGCCTGGATGGTGATCAGGGCCCATCGGGGCCTCCCAGCTGCTGGCCAGGCCTCCCTTCCTCAGCTGTCAGCTGCTGGCTGGGCCTTCCTGCATTCTGCACTGCCCCACCACTATGATGGTAAGCACGCGTCAGAGTGAGCGATTCAACTCCCAGTCTCCTGGTCGACCTACCAAGGGGATACTTTGCATATTAGCCTTTTATATATATAGATAACTAGTTGCATTGCTTCTAGAGTCTAGAAGATGTACCAGTTTGTGAGCTTCTTTGGGGATTATCTTCAATGAGCGCCATTTGTGGAACACTTTTGATTGCAACTAAGGCATCGCATCTGAAGTCGGATGTAGTATGATTTTACGTCAGTGTAATCCAGTGCAATGGTTAATTTAAAAAGAAACAAATTTATGATAAAGCTGTAGATAAATACAGGGACTTAAGACCTAAAAATCATCACTTAATTCCAAATTAAGTATCTAATAAATGATTAGATAAATAACTATTAGGGTGACATTTGTTTAGGCAGTTTTGTTTAGTTTGTTTTTTTATTATTTAGAGACACAAAAAGAAAGAGTATGAGCTTGGGGTTTGACGATTAGGCAGTTATCGGTAACTGGTAATGACATGAAGGATTTAAAGTGGATTTTTAAAAGGGTTTTTCCATACCCTGGCCAGTTTTGCTCAGTGGTTGGTGCATCGGCCTGTGGGCGGAAGGGTTGCGAGTTCTATTTCAGTTGAAAGTAATGTACCTAGGCTGCAGGCTCCATCCCTGTAGGGATGCTCGCAGGAGGCAGTTGGTGTGTCTCTCTCACATTGATGCTTCTCTCTCTTTGTCCCCCGCCCCCCCACCACCACCTTCCACTCTCTTTAAAAATCAACGAGAAAAATATCCTCAAGGATGAGAATTCACAGCAAAAAAATATTTTTGTCCTATTCCAACTATTGTTTTTAGTAGTGTAAATTACAAGGTAATTAAATGTATGTCCGATCCTAGGAAAAGTACCTTACGTATAACTAACAACCTGGAGGACAATGTGCGATGAGTGATTTATATAACTAGTTGCACTGCTTATGACTACCGGTAGGCGCATTTTAACAAAAACCCTAGTTGCCTTTTGGGCGGGGTTGTGTGGGATAGTGGTGCAGGTGCGTGGGAACGGGAGCCGTGGGCGCGAGGCATCTCCAGGTGCTGTGACAGCTCTGGAGCCAGGATAGGCATCACAGTGGACACCCAGTGACGCGCTGGGTCAAAATGCACATAACTACATACCTGGGGATGGGCTTTCCTGTTTAAACACCTGTGCGCCCCAGAACTTGCCTGTTTCATGTCTGTGCCCTCTGTCGTTGCTACGGCTCCTGTAATGCAAATAGTTCTTTCTCTCTCAGCTCCCTTTTGAGGAAAAACAAGAAGCCGGTTGCTTGGTAGAACAGGTCTAAGGTGTTACCTCTCTACCAGTACAGCTACCTTGGCACTGAGACCGTTTCAAAGCTCTTACATTCCTCGCTTGGATAATGACTGATGTGTCAAATGCCCTGACCTAGACAGCTACAGAAACACAATTTAAGTCTGAAAAACAATGACTGTGACGACTGTGAGAAGCATGGGGAAGGACTGTAGGTTAATATGTAAGCAGCATGGAAAACCTTCAAAAAAGTTCAACTTAGAAAAATATCGTTTTGGCACCTCTATATTTTTTTATTTGACCTTTCACCTTTACTTCCCCCTACCCTCCTGGTAACCCCCATACCATTGTCTGTGTCAATGAGGTTTGTTTATTTTCCTAGTCTGTTCATTTGCTGTTTTCAGTTTTCTGTCCCACACGTGAGTGACATCAGCGGTTCTTGACTTTTTCTCCCTAATGTGTTTCTCTTAGCGCGGTATTCTGACGCTCCATCCATGCTGTTGCAAGTGGCAGCATTCCATCTTCTCTGACGGCTAAGTCGTATGTCATTGTATGTATGAATCGTATCTTCTTTATCCGATCATCTGTTGAGGGACACTTTGGATGTTTTCATGTCACCTTAGAATAATGTTGCGGTGAACACAGGAGTGCATATATCTTTGCAGATAAATGTTTTCAACAATTTCTGGGAGATACTCAGGGATTCCAGGTGATGTGGTAACTCTATTCTTAATTTTTTAGGGAACCTCCATGCTGTTTTCCACGGTGGTTGTTCCGGTTTGCATTCCCATCAACAGTGAACGAGCATCCCCTTTTCTCCACAACCTCCCCAACACTTGTTACTGACTTGCTGGTAACAGCCGTCCAGCAGCTGTGCGGGGCGTCTCACTGTGGCTTTGATCTGCGTTTCCCTGTCAGCTAGTGATGTTGAGCATCTTTGCATAGCTCTGTTGGTTTTGGTACATACCTCTGTTGGCCTTGGTACATAGCTCTGTTGGTCTTGGTTCTTTTTGGGAGAAGTGGCTCTTTAGGTCCTCTGCCCATTTTTTTAAACTGGATTTTAAATTTTTGTTGTTAAGTTATATGAGTTCTTTCTATATTTTGATATTAACTTCTTATCAGAGGTGGGTGTTGTGTGAAACTACCTTCTCCCATTCTGTTGGTTGGCCTCTATTAAAAATATATCTCAGCTGTTTTTTAAAAAAATAGCAATTCTTTGTATTTCAATTTTTTAATTTTCTTTTTTTTGTCTTTTCAAAAAATGTGTTTAACAATTTTATAGTGATATTTGTGGTGCAGTGTCAGATATTAAAGTGAATGGGTAGCCCCAGCCAGTTTGGCTCAAATAGTTGGAGCATCATATCATACACCAAAAGGTGATGGCTCCGTTCCCAGTCAGAGCTCTTATGGGAGGCATCCTATTGATGTTTCTCTCTCTTTTATCAATAAAAAAATAAAACAAAACTGTTATTTAAAAAATAAATTAATAAAATAAAGGGCATGGATATGTGTCCAACAATGTTGCCAGTATTGAACTTCAAATTCAATGTCTTATTCTTTGAAAAGATTTTGATTTAAAATAACACAGTAGCTAGAACATAGTCTCCTCTGCACCTTGTTTAACTTAACCTCTCCTAGAAGACTTCCAGGTCTGCATGAAGACCTGCCCCCTGATAATTCCTGCCTAGTCTTTCATTTTGTGGATGTACATAAGTTATGCAAATGTTCTCCGATAAATGAGCCTTCAGTAAGTTTACAGACAATTGTTATCATCAGGAATGTTTGTGTCTATATCATTTTATTTGCATATGTTAACATAAATGTAAAGTAAGAACCTTATTACAGTGTCTGGGTAGGTTTTCTAGATAAAGGTTTTGTAAGGTTTTGAATTTTGCAAAGTATTTCCAGTTGTCCTAAAGTAAGTCACACTCTTCTGCACTCCTGTCTCCCTGCACAAGGTAGTAGAGACCTGCCCTGCCCCTCTGGACTGAAAGATCACAGAAAGACATCCTCCCCTCATCCCCTCCCCGCACCTTAGCACCTACTGGGTCTCCTCTCTCCTTTACACCCCCTCCCCATCCCCAGGTCAGCACCTTCCTGCAGTGCCCAGCTGTCCTTGGAAGCCCTGACCTCCTGCAGTGTTTGTAGGACTGCCCATCCCCCCCCCTGTGTCCTATAAATTTTTATGCTTGCCTTGTGATAGGTGAAAGAACAGTGTATTTTAATTTGTGAAATGAATTTATAAAGGAAAGCCTCTCCCTTCTCAGAACACATTACTTTTATGAAAGCCGATCCAACCATTGAGCACCTACTGTGTCCTCCATTGGGTCCTGCTCCAGGGGCCAGGGATACAGGAGTGAGAAGAAAAGCAAACAAACAAAAAACAATACACACACACACACACACACACACAATGCCTGCCTTCGTGAGCGGGCAGTCTACCTTCACTGTTTGCCCACAAATCTAGATATTTGCTTTCAAGCTTGGAGGTGGTGACCTTTCAGCTCTCAGAATTGACATTTCTGGTTGAAGATACTGTGTACCGCTACCTGTCCTGCCATTTCAGTGATCTCGGATGAAAGGTGACCTACAGCCAAGCGCCCATCGTAGGCGCTCAAGCGTCCACTTATGACGAGTAGGCTTGTGTCACACTAGAAGCTCTACTACATTTTTGCACAGGAGACTTTGCATAATTATGTACAGTCCTTTGAGTGCAAAGGCTCCGGAATAATGACCTCGCGCCCTTTGCAATCTCGGAACTCTTTCTTTGAAATCTGCATTTTTTTTTTTTTGAAGCCTCCTAGCTTCATCGCTGGGAAAGGAGACAATGAACGTACTTTGTACTGAGGAACGCAAATCCATTTCAGCCGCCAAAGCGTCTTTGAAAAATGCAAAAAGGAACAATTCGCCTCACTTCAAAACGCCTCATATTCATGAAAGCAGTTTCCATGCAGAATACTTGCTTCCGTTCGCCTCCGAGTTCTTTGATCAGTGAAAATTGTTTCTTACCTGCTGTTCCTTCAGCCTTTAATTGAGGCCCAGTGCTGATTCGGTGTTTCTGTTTTAATTTGCATTTAATGAGCTCGTTTTAAATGTTTCTTTGTAGTCGTCTGAATGGTTCCTCTCTTAAGTTTTGTGATATTAAAGAAAGAGATGTGTGTGACAGTTGGCTGACTGATGTGGCAGCCCGTCTCCCTGGCTTATGTCCCTCACCCGACAGGAGAGAGTCCTGGTTAGAAGGACTTGCATTAATGCACCTATTTCCCCCAGTTGCGCGGGTCCCCCTGCCCCAGGACTCCTGCCAGCCTTTTCAAACAACTGTTGTCACTAAACAGAAAGTGTTCTTCCTGGGACTCATAGGTATTTCAGCTCAATAATGATTTGGTGTCATTTCTTTCCAAGATAGTGGACCAGGTGGCGCTCTGCGGGGGCGCCAGGGATGATGGTGTATGTGTATGGATTGCGTGTGGGGAAGGACACGGAGAAATGTAAGAGACAGAGCAATATTTGGTAACTTTCCCAAGTTACTGACCAGAAGTCCTACCTCAAAGAGCTGGTGCTGTAGCCGACAGGGCCACGCGTGTTTGGGGGAAGGATCTGCTGTCTCCCATGGAAGCAGAGTAATTGGGAAGAAATGTCTGTGTGAACACATACCCGCCCTCCGCACCTCTCCTGCACACCTTCCCACGCTCTCTTCTTCGGCTCCTGTGGTTCTCCCAACCATGAAGGCCTCTCCTGTCTAGAGCGCATCTCCAAACGGCTGTGCCCCTCAGGACCTCTTTCAAATGACCAGGGCTTTCCACCTGTGCCCTACCCGTCACCCACTCCTCAGTGCAGTGAACTCCTTGAGAATCAACCAAGACATCAGCCACTCCTGCTGCGCCCGGGTGGCTCAGTGAGTGAACGTCAACCTATGAACCAGGAGGTCACGGTTCGATTCCCGGTCAGGGCCCAGGCCTGGGTTGTGGGCTCGATCCCCAGTGTGGGACATGCAGGAGGCAGCCGATCAATGATTCTCTATCATCATTGATGTTTCCATGTCTTTCTCCCTCTCTTCTCTCTCTGAAATCAATAAAAATAGATCTAAAAAAAGAAGAAATTAGCAACTATTTGTTAGGTCCTCACTCCTGGTGTAGAAAGTGTAGAGGAAAAGAAAGGGTTGCCATCCTGAGTAGTAGGTACCACGATGAAAGTTTGCACAGGGAAGCCCTGGAGAGGGCAGCTGAGCCCAGGCCCACTGTTTCCCGGGGGGCCCTTTGAGTTGTTCCTAAGGATAGGGAGGAGGGGGCTGGATGGAGGCAGCATTCTGAACTGGGGGTAGGGATGAGGATGGGCTGGGGCGAGGGGAGGAGGGGATTCAGGAGCCCAGGGAATGAGGGGGGCACGTGATCAGGCTGAGGCTAGCGGAGGAAGCTGACGCCAGGCTAGGGCCTGGAATGGAAGCAGTGTCAGGAGGGTGGGTTTTTACTTGGTACAAGGAGTCAGCCATCGAGCCACTGAACAGGCGGACATTATGAATGGGCGGTGCTTAGGAGAGACGTCTGTGGCCATATGGGACGCTGCAGGGTATCCCACATGTGCCAACAGTGCCGCGAAGTCCCGGCAACCACTCATCGCCTCGCTGTCCCTCAAGGGGGATGAGTGGCCCCTGAGAGTGGCCGGGTTTGGGGTGATGGCGTGGGTCTGATATGTCACTAACTCATCTCTAATCAGGGCCACATTTTTTTAAAAAGTGTTCTTATTTCTGTAGAACGTGTTCTCTGTTATCGACAGGCATGCTTTTACTCACGGCACTAAAGCTTTAGAGTTAATTATGTCCCATAAGCGATCTGTATCTCCTCTGATATGTGGCGCGCAGGGCTCTCCTCAGAGTCTCTTCCCTAAATGTGAGGACAGCGTCAGCGTCGCTGTGGTCGGAGCTGCTGAGTGACCCAGCTCCGTGCAGTGCCCTGCGGCCGCTGCATGAAGTACGTGCCGGGCCACGTGTTCAGAATGTCCTTGGACAAATAGTGGGGGGTTGTTGTTTTATGATTTATCCAATATACTTGTAAGACTTGAGCAGAGTTCCTCATCAGGGATAATGTTAGGGTCCTTAATGTTGGAAGAGAGAAAAATCGCTATGTACAATAGATAGGACCTTACGCATCTCTCAAACCCCCACCCCATCCTCATCAAATTAGGAGAAAAATTACTGATGAGGGAGCCAAGTAATGGTGGTGTTCCAATTGAGATATTTCATCATTTGTCCTCGTAATTGATGAATGCACCCGTTCCTTCTTTTATGAAATGTTTTGGCGTCTCGGAGCACAAATGCGATGACCCGAGATGAAGCCCCGTGTAACCACCTGGTGGTTTTGTAAGCTTGTTCTTTAGGGCAGGTCCATCTTCCAGATCCTGGAAGATCGGAGTTAGACGTCCGAAACTCATGCCGCACTGTCAGTATCCGGCACACATAGACCCAAAGGGTGTGCTGCTGGTGTTTCTGAGGTGAGCCTCCATGTGGCATCCCCCTCTACCTCCCCCCCTTTCTCTTCACCTTCTCTTCCCACATTCCTCGATTTTCCCAGGAGCTGGGATTTCCATTTCCTTCTTTAGCTCGCAGGGGCAGCTGGTGTCTGGGTAATGGTGAGGCGAGCTCTTCTCTGCTTGCCGCCGTTGCCACCACATTCCCTGGCTCTACTGCTGGTAAAAAGTGTACCCTAGGTCCTGACAGGAGTGGTGTGCCTGCCCACGCCAGGAGCCACTGCGCCCCTCGCCACAGGGAGCTGTTGAGCAACCCCGTGCGGGGCCCAGGCTCTGTGTGCTTCCCGGTCCGGGACCAGTCCTGCTACAGCTCTTTGCCTTAGGCCTGAGTTTTGCGGAGAGGTGAGCTCTGGGCTGACCGGGCAGCACTTGCAGCCACCACTGGATCTGGAGAGTTACCTGTGATGACACCTGACGATGTCAAGTGAAGACATCGTCACATTGCCGCCACAGTGTCGGGCAGGAGCTGCCTGGTTCACTGTGCAGGCGTTTTGAACATGCTCACATGGTACCCACATGGAGAGCTGAGCCGTGCTTCCCACTCCTCATTTAGGAATCGGTGACACCCCAGCCGGTGGTCGGGGAGGGAGTTTCTTCCTTCATCGCGGTCCTCTCTAGAGCCTTCTCCTTTCTTTATTGTCTGCCCATGTATGTGTGTGGCACACGCGGTTCCTCGCTACATGCAAGGTTTCCATGCAATGTGTCGATTTCCCCCATCAGCTCCATTTCAAGGAAATCACCACATAGTCTCGGTGTGTGACGCTAGAGCCGTACGCTGGGTCCCACGTGTGCCTTCGTGCGCTGGCCAGCACTGCACACTGTAGAACGTGGTGTCACAATTTTTTTTTGGGGGGGGGAGGGAGGAGCTCAAATAATTTCTATTTGGGGCTTAATTATCTCAGGAACTTCTCTATTGGGTCCAGTTATGGTCGTCACCTTCCTTTGTGTATAAATTTGTTTAAAAATCCCTTCTGACTTCAGCAGCCCATTTAATTATTATGAATGATTAGAATGTAAGGTAAGCTGGTAAGGGTGGCTGTGCCATTTGAGGTCAGGTTTCTGAAAGTGACCTGATTTTTTTCTTTTTGTCCTTAGGTGATGATGACAACAGGGTGAATAATGGTCATGACCTAAGGCCGATGAATATGTGCGAATTCTTTCATGGTTAAGAAGTTGTTTTTAAAAAGTATTAACACCAGAGCTCAGTTACCCTAACTTAAAACCAGCTTGCATTAATTGCCACTCATATATGAAATCTAGCGGGAGGTGTAACCACAAATTATTTTCTTGGGTTGTGGGTGTTATTTCCATTGTGATTTTGTTTTTCAGATCTTCAACATGAAGCATTTTAGAACTGCAGTAGATGTTACAAACGCAGTTTTAAAGCTAGGACAAGTGCATGGCCACTGTGATGCACGCAGAACATTATCCCTTGGTGACAGGTTACCGCCATACATAACGGCGGTGCATGGAGTAACTTCCGGTCGGGCCGTAGGAGCAGTGGGTCCTGGAAAGCCAGCACCGCCGCCGCCATCGCACTGCTCAGCGCCCTTTGCCACCGAGACCCGTGGCTGCTGTGGTTTCCTGGTGCTGCCATAACAAGTTACCACAAGTTTGTGGCTTAAAACAGCACAAAACTCTCCTCTGACCGTTCCAGAGGCCACAGTCACGGGAGAGTTTAAGGGGCTGGAATCGGGTGAGCCACAGAGCATTGATCCTCTCCCAGTTCCGCAGGCCCCGCCTGGCCCCGCCTGGCCCCGCCTGGCCCCTGCTCAGTGTCAGCACTGACTGTCCCTCCTGCAGCCCCGGCCGCTCTCCACAACCACGCGTGTGATTACATGAGGGGCCCCAGGGGACCTCAGTGGCATCTGAGAAGCCCTCTTTGCCGACGCCCAGGCTTTGGATCAGGCTTGGACATCGGCGGCGGCACCGTCCAGCCCTCCACAGTCCCCATGAAGGCTGCCTCCCTTGGGGGCTGGTTTTGAAGTGTCCTGTTATGAACCAAGGGTGACAGAGAGAGGACGCTGCAGTGACAGGGATGCCATTTGATCTGGCCTTTCCGGAGGTCACCAGGAGGCAAGGCAATGACCCCTCATGGGATCTGGCCACTTGCGTGTGTGGGTGAGTTGACAAACCGGCCAAGGACATGAGTCACTTTCGAGGCAGTTGCCCAGCTGGCCAGGAGCACGCGGCTGTCCTCCCGGACGCGTGGGAGGCACAGTGGGGCAGTTTGCGGGGCCAGGTGCCCCTTGGCGTCCCGCAGGGCAGGGAGCTGTGCTGTGCGTGTGACAGGAAGTGTGACTTCCCCGGCAGTGCAGGGCCCGGCGAGGCAGGGCCAGGGGCCGTTTTATGTACATTTTTCTTTCTCTCCTAACAATTCACTAGAACCTCAGCCGTAAGGCTCCTGTGGAGTAGTTGAATGTCCTCTTGCCCTTCGTAAGGAACAACTAGTCTGGCCTAGTTATTTTCTTGGTTGAAAATTACACAGTTAGATGTTTTATGTAAATTCTAGTAAAGTTATAAAGGACAAAAAGGAACAAGATTGTGTAACTTAATTTGCTTCCCTTTTTTTAAGAAAAGATGTCAGCATAGAATTTGGTGCCATGCGCAGTCTTAGCTGAAACACTAGGGAAGCGTTCCCTCGCTCATCATCGGTGCAGTTAGGAGGAACTCGCAGGGAAACGCGGAGTGCATTTTCAAAACAGGTGCAGAATTTGATTTGTGAGAAAAGGAAAAGTTGCATTTTTATGGGAAAAGGGTAAGAAAATAAATATAAAATTCAACCAGCGTTGGTTGAGAGGGTGCGTTACAGGGCCTGTGACGGGCACAAGTCTGCGTGTGTCAGCGAGGAAGCCACGATGTAGGGGTGATGCTGTGGACACAGCAAAACACGCCATGCGAAGGGAGGCTGTGGGGGAAGCGTCCCTCCCTGGGGTCTGTGGGGTCCTGTGCTGGGCAGGAGCAGCTGATGGGGATGGAGCACCAGGGCTGTGGAGGAGCTAACGTTGAGGGATCGGGGTGAAGGGCGGGCGGGGAGGGGTGACCCTGTGCCAGGCTGCAGAGCTCGGGTTTTGCCCCGTGAGGAATGACCTCACTTGGTCTTAATGCCAGGAAGGGGCACGGTCATATTTATTTTTAGGAAGAGCTTCGGCAGCAGGCCACGTGCCCTCGCACTCGGTGACCTTGGGTGACATGGACGATGACAGTGCTGGTCTGGTGTGTCCTGGCTCAGCGAAGAGCAGCAGGTCCACACAGCTGAGCAGTGGAGCCGAAGGCCCATTCACAGAGGATGTGAACTTCAGTGCCCGCAGTCGTCAGGGGCTACGGGACAGAGGTGGTGCGCCTGGCTCCTCTCAGACAGTGACAGAGAGTGGCGGGCCTGCGGCTGAAAGTGGAGCGTGAATTCAAAGAGGAAAACAAATGAAAGCGGCAGGAGCTCAGTTCCACAGTCTTGAGTCTGCTGCGGCCGCCCCGCCCGCATGGGTCTCGGTGCTGCTCCGGCACATGCGCGGCTCCGTCTAATCAGGGGCCCGGTCCGTCCGAGGGTGCTGGGCTTCAGACTGTTCTGACCGGGCCACCTTCCTGCCAGAGTTCCAGGACTTCCTCTCCTTCGTATGAATGCTTTCAGCTTCGTTGCCCACGTCCTTCCTGAGGGAAGAAATGTGCTTGTGCTTACTGACTGTCAAATCCGCGACTGTGAACCCCTGGAGAGGAGACCCTTGTCTTCTCTCATTTTGTTTTCTCTAGCTGCCCTTCCTGCGTCTGCGGTTGGGTACCACGGTAGCGGAGCCCACGCTCTGCTGACACTGGCCTTGGGGTGGCGCCTCCCTGCATTTACCTTTGTGGCCCCGGGCCCAGCAGCATCCCAGTGAGTGCTGAGGTGGATGGAGGAACTAATCCTCGGCGGAGCGACTGCTGCGGTTGGTGTACTGAGCGTGTTCAAGTGCTGGGAGCTTAGTCTGTCACATTTTCCGGGGCGAGAACAGCCAGCACAGGACGATGGCTTTTTGGTGTTAGGTATTATGATATGTGGATTATTTAAGAAATTGCTAAAAAGAGCTGTTGTAATTCGTTTTGATGTTATTGGTTGCTTTGACGTGTGAGGACACTATAATTGAATGCTGCCAATGTTTTAAAACACACACCAAATTTACTAAATAAACCCAAAATAATAAAGTCTAAAAGTCCCCCCCAAAAAAATATATTTTATTGTTTATTTTACAGAGAGGAAGGGAGAGGGATAGAGAATTAGAAACATCGATGAGAGAGAAGCATCGGTCAGCTGCCTCCTGCACGCCCCCTACTGGGGATGTGCCCGCAACCAAGGTCCATGCCCTTGACCGGAATAGAATTGGGACCCTTGAGTCCACAGGCTGATGCTCTACCCACTGAGCCACACCAGTTAGGGCGTGGACACTGGCTTTTCGTTCCCACCTGCCGTGGTCTCTCCCGGCCGCTTCTCCAGCGCGAGCCCTGGGAGGAGCCACTCCGCGGGGTAATTCTGGAACGAGCCGGATTTGAAGGCAGTTGCTCTCTGCAAGATGTCTGGAGTGTAAGACGGGCGGGCGCGCTGTCTCTTGGCCGCCTTCAGCTTTAACTTCACGACAAACGTGCCTTTGCCTCTGTGAGGCCTGAACTCCCTGTTCCCCTAAGGCAGCTCTCTCTGCGGAGTGCTCGCAGGGAAACGCAGGCTCCAGCGGCACAGTGATCACAATATCCCTAAAAGCCTCCTAATCACATTACTGGAGCTAAATGGCAAACACTCTGATTTTCCTTGACCCGATCATCCCGCCTAAGTGCAGGCGGCCGCATGATTGATTGGAGAAGCCCACAGGCCAAAGCCAAGGGGGTGAGGGGCCTCATTTGGAATTATTCTGAGGCATTTCTTTAGCGGGCAGATGGATCTCTTTTCATGCTTTCAGCGTCCCACGGGCCCTGATGTCCTTCCCACAGCCCTTTATGGATGCTCGCGCCCCTCCTCCACCCCGCGGACAAGACTCACAACCACAGAAAGGCCAGGTACTACCACCAAGGACCAGTGTTGGGGGTCGCACGAGTGCTCCAAAGACTTCCTCTCACACATCTGTAGGACAGGTGGAAGTCTTGACCCGGTTTTGAAATCATGGGTGGCTTGGGCGTGGTTGCGAGCACAGCCCAGGAGTGTCTTTGTGGCTGCACATCTCCCACCTGCCCCAGGGCCACTGCCTTACTCACTCAGGGTGACGCAGAGCCCTGTGATGAGCAGCTACCACCCCTCGGGCTGAGACACGGCGTCCAGCAAACTCACGTCTGTGCTTGTTCGCAAAACCTATGCGTGTTCCTTGTAGCGAAGCGTGGAGGCCATTGAATAGGAAATTCCTTCCTGAAGCAACGTGAATCTCCCTAGTTCTTAGAACTTCGTCCTCAGCATTCACATGACAAAGCAGTGAACCCAGAGCATGAGCCGGCGCAGGGATGCTCAGCTGCAAGGCTGGACAGAACCCTGAGGTCCTTGAATGTTGGCGCTCATCCTTCCACTTCTAACGTCTTAGTCCATCCTCTCAAGTTGTTTGTATTTGCGTCTAACAGCGAGAAGTCATAGCTAATAGACAGTCTTTTGCAGTTAACTACACAATAAGCACGTCGAGTCATTTTTTTAGATTTTCTGAAGGGGAATTTTGAACCCTAAATACTTTGCTTTGGTAAGATTTTTGATAATGGAAAATAAAATTATACTTGTCAGCTCTTTAGTTCCCTGGATCTGACATACTTTCCCTGCCTTCTCTCCCCTTTGGCAGAGACCTGACTTTATAAATACTGGTCTTTCAGCGGTTTTCTGCTTCCATGATAATAGGCTTATTGGTTGGTTGGTTGGTTGATTGATTGATGGTACTTCTGAAAATCAGGCTTGGAATTAAACATGTATACATGTTTCCCATGGCTAGTAGTGCTCCTTATCCATGCCCCTCCTCATCCAGGCTCGTTTCAAATCACCCTCCCCCTAAACTAGAGCATAGCAATTACTCACATGCTGACAATTTCTTCTCCACACTGTAGTGCGGCGGTGGTGATGGGTAATAAGGGTTCCCCTCTAGGCGCTTTGCTCAGGGGCCCTGGAACTCAAGTGAGGAACTTGGTTTTATGTGGATGGAGTTCTCATAGGAGATAGGAACATGATCCTGATTTTCACATTGACACGTTAACTATTTCTCTTGTTTGCTTCAAAGACTCTAAGATGAGTAGCTTCCACTTTAGCACATCTGGTATGGAGATGGTTCAAGCCAGAGATAAGCATGTTGGGTATGGAAATTGATTTTTTTACTCTACTTACAAAGTAATAAGTTTGCCTGCTAATGTGTCATGGGTACTAGCAGAAGATATAAGAACCATGGGTTGTATAAATACAGCAAATTGCAGAAGCATTATCATATTTATGCCAGTTTCTTTGCCCCCATATTCCACAGGGGTGATGTGATATGCCCAGATGGATTCTGGGTATGTAGTGGGTTTTCATTGTACATGGATCCATTTACTGAGCTTGAAGAATCCACCAGTTCTATAGCAAGCAGTCACAAACCTTCTCCGTGTCTGGGGATAAACATACTGTCATTTGCTAAGGTTATCCGATGCATCAACAACCCTGAGACATGGCCCAGGTGGAAGGGAAGTCAGAGAGACATGCAGAGAGGGTAAGAGGCCTAAAGAAAACTCTCACACAATAACCAACAGTTTTTCCTACACCATCTTCACTTGTGATGAATTTTCACATGAGTATGTCACTCCATGGTCACTCTGATTAATTGGGCCACCAGAGATTGGGACCAAATCTATTCAAGTTCTCTTATATAACATTTAATTCAAGCTGTGATCAATAGGATCCCAAGGGCAGGATGAGGCCGCCTTGCAATATTGATTCCATTTATCTGCCTCCCCACCACACCCCAGGTTCTCTGGCTCAGCCCATGGTGACTAAATCCCAGCAGAGACCAGTAAGTCTTAATTAAGACAGTCTGATTCAATTATGTTATCTGTTATGACTCCTACAAGGAGTTTGTAATGACTTGTTGACCTTTGGTATCATTGCCAGTACTAACAGAGGATAATAGATGATCCAGAAAGCAACTCTCATACCCATTAGAGAGTCGTTTCGTGGTCCACACTCCCCCACCCAGAGAGCCCTGGTCACTCTGGTTTGGATTCTGCTGCTACGCTTGATTTGGATCACCTTTACCTGGTTTGATTAAGCCACACAGACAGCATTCTGAGTAGCTGCAGGCTTGGTTGCCTGAGGTCAGAGTAGAGGGAAGACAGGGACCAGGTGGTATGGAGGGAGACAGCTGCTCCCTGTCAGTGAGCAGGCACGCTTTACGGCTGGTTTCAAACAGCTGTCGAATGGGGCTCAAGAAAAGGAACTTCTCATGTTGATGGCCCTCTAGAAGCAAGGTCATCCTTATGGACACCACTGCACAGCTTTGAGGACTCAACACTCCCACACATTGCCTTTCTGTTGGGCAGAAGGCCTCGCTGCCCCATTGTCATGGGAATATGATTTTACCCAGACATAGGACCCTGGGCCAGAGACCCCCAGCACCATGAACCTCAGCACATTGGTATCAGTATCCTTGCCCGCATTGGTCCAGATGAATGCCATGGATGTGGTGAGTTTGCATTGCCACTGAGGAGCTCTGAGCTTGGGGCACTCACTGCTTTTATAGCAAGCAGTAATCAAGCCTCTCGTTGCTCCGGGGAGAGGTAGCCTTATCTCTCCTCTGCAAAAGCAGCCTGAGAAATGGCCCGTGTAAAAATGTAGTCAGGCCCTCGCCAGCTTGGCACACCCAGTAAATATGAAGGGTTTAAGGGGCCAAGGAGGACTGCTTCCCCCCAGGGAGCAGCCTTAGTCTCCCTGATGATGTGTTGGAGCCGGCAGCATTATTTCCAAGGCTGCCCAGGATGGGTGAGGCCTGTGGTTGAAACCACAGGCTCTCAGATGGTTGCGCTTTGGGTGAGTGAAATAATAGATGCTTTCGAAGTGGGGGGAAATTCTCGGTGTGGGAGAGAAAGATGTCATTTCCATGCATCATTGAGTATTTCATCGCTGTTTAGAATCAATGTCATAAAAGGCCTGTTTGTTCGTCTCAAAGGGAATCCGCTCTCCTGCCCATTTCCAATTTACTGAAAATGTAAAATGTCCTGCTCGATTACTTGCCTATCTCTAGTGCTCAGGGAAATTTTCTTTTATATTAACTTTATGAAAGGTAATTAAAGCAAAGGTTTGATTTCCACTTCTTTTATCTTTCCTTGCAGACTTTTCTTAGCTTATTTGCTGGTCTTAATTGGGGCATAAAATCTGTAAGTTTCTAGTGAAGGTACACGTATGTGGTTTCTCATGCTCCTTTCGAATACTCTTACCATGAACACCATTCACTTTTCTTGGGAACACAGCCAGATGGAGTCACTGGGAATGTTAAAAATTAACTTAAGTAGGAATTCTTTTTGGATTTTTATAATAGTTTTAAAATATGCTGTTTGGCTCTAGCCAGTTTGTTCAGTGGATAGGGATGCGGCCTGTGGATTGAGGGACCCGGGTTCAATTCTGGTCAAGCACCCACCTGTACCTCGGTTAACTTAATGGAAAAATATCCTCAGGTGAGGATTAACAACAACAACAAAAAAAATGAAATGAAATGAAAACATTCTTTAAAGAAATAAAATTGCTATATGCTGTTGTGTTTGTCTTATCTTAGACCATAAATAAATTTTGAAAATTAAATCGATCACTTATTTGTGACATTTTTCTCTTCAGGAAGAGAATATATTACAAAAATAGTGATTGTGCTGTTTCTTTAATATGGCAGTATAATAGAATATTTATGGTTTTCTCCAAACCAGACTAGAGATGACCTGGCAAAATGAAAATATTTTAATTAAATTTCTTTCGTATTGAATAGTATGTCTAAAAGTGTATGTCTTTTCTCCTGCCATGCTCAAGAAAGCAGCCTACACATAACTGCATATTGCTTTGTTCAGAGGGTGTCTTGTATTGGCTTAGAATCATCAGTTATCATTTAACAATATTTCAAGTTAAAAAAGAAAAGAAAAGAAAGTAGGTTAACTTGGATACCGGGTGATCCCATAACTTGAATACTAGTTTTTGCTTAGTAAATAATATTGATATGTCGTATATCCTGAAAATGAGGCCACGGGATGCCTTTCCATAGTATATTTGTATAAGGATTATTTTTCTTTCATCCAGAGCCATTGTTTAGAGCTTAATGGGGGAAAGCCTGGCTTTATGAATTAGGAAGCCTCTTTCATATTTATCATGATTTAATGAACTTTTATATATTCACTCTCCAGCTATGTTTTCTTAAAGAAGTAGGCTTTAGATAGGAACATCTTTTTTAGTTCTTTGTGCAACGATACAATTATCAGGATCCTTTTCCCCCTTTCTCTTAAATCCAGAATTAAAGAGAAGTTGTTTTCACACTTATATTCTGCCCAGGGTGGTCAGTAGACTTGCATCGCCTTTGGCTCTGACCACGTTCTTCGGAACGTTGTCCCCGCATACACATCCAGATGATGGTTTCTCTCTGTGTGCTGCAAGCAGGAAATGAAATGGGTAAAGTAAGGCCTGGTGTTTACCGAGAGCACGCGTCCTGGGTTGGCTTTCAGGCGCTATTCTTGCATCCAGCCCTGTAATGGACACAGCCTCTCGTGATGCCACGTGGTCTTCATGACCCCTGGGTGCAAACCGAAGCTCTGAGGTCAGGCGGCCTGCCCCAGGTCATGGTCACGGTCACGGGGAGCGGCTGGCAGAGCTGGGATGGAGCCCAGGCGTGTGACCGGCAGCTCTGCACTTGGGCATTGCTGCTGCCCTGGCTCTGAGGGCGCTGCCTCTCCCTCTTGCCAGCCTCTTCCTTCTTCCTAAAGGAACCCTCCTCGCCGCCTCCCGAGTCAGTTTAGAGGCTAAAATAGCAGATGAAGCTGAAAAGTTTCTTTGACTTATAACCATTCCTCTAGAATTATCTTGCTGCAAGTAAATAGCCCATCTGGCCTCCTCCTCTCGCAGAGCAGAGCTCCTCGGTGAGCCTGTGACTGAGGCTGGCGGAGCTCCAGGCGCGGCTGTGGGCCCCGAGCAAGATGAGCACAATCTGCTGCCTCGTTTCTAATAAAGGAAATTGTGCCTTCATTTGCCTCTTTAATTCATTGCTTACACTTTATGTCCTTCTTTCTCACAGTGGCAGCTTTCCTGCTGCGGTGTTTTTAATACACAGGTAGGATGGCAGCTCCATAATAAACGCATCTCAGTACAAGGACGCTACAAGGAGTAACAGTGAGACTTGCATTTTTTTTCTCTTCTCCCCATTCTTTTATTTTTTTAAAATTTTTTTATTGCTTATAGTATTACAACAAGTGTTAGATAGGTCTCCATTTTTCTCCCTTGACCCTCCCCCCGTCCTCCCCTACCCCCCAGTGTCTTGTGTCCATTGATTATACTCATAAGCCAGTCAATGAAAGAAAAATACCACATGTCCTCACTCATCTATGGATAATAAAGACCACTATAAATTGATTAAAATAAACAGATACAGAGGCAGAACAGCATTGAACGGACTGTCAACCTACAGCTGGAAGGCTGGGGAAGGTTGCGAGGGGGTTAAGAGATCAATTGAAGGACTTGCATGCATGCATATGAGACTTGCATTTTGAGGTTGTTAGCTTCCTGACACCCCTTGGTCCCCAGGTGCTGGCGGGAGGGGGGAGGGCGGGGGGAGGGCTGGGGGCAAGGCGGGGCTGAGAAAGCCATGCTCTGCCAGCCCCGTGGGGACCTGCCTCTGAATAAACACACGTGTTTGGTGACCTGCCTGGAGTCCACGGGAGTCCAGCAGCCGCTCCGCCCAGCCGCCAGTGCCCTCTGGGTGCCTCAGGTTAGCTCCACTTTCCTCGGAGCGGCAGTGGGGACCCTCCTCTGCCTGATAATGACCTTCCCCAGGGCTGGAGGTCAGGGAGCCGCGTCTGTGGGACGGAGCCCAGCTGTCCCCTGGCAGGAAAATCGGTCCCTTCCCCGTCTCAGGGCAGAGCCGAACGCTGTATGTTTTCTAGGCTCTTCCACGTGTTAGTTCAGGATCCACCATCCTTCGGGACCAGGTTTCCTGTTCTCCGTGACTGAAAGCTGTTCTCCAAGTCTTCATTTTGAGGGAAGAGCTCAGGACGCCAGGCCTTGCTCACAGGGGCTTGATTTTGCTTGTTCAATGCCAGCCCAGCGGCAGGGATATCTTGATTTTATGTCTGGGACCTGTGTCCTTCAGGAAGTGCCCCAGGGCCCCTTGATGGCGGGTGCTCCCGATATAGACAGCGGGGCTCAGACCCGGAGTGTGGGGGCTGGCCCTGCAGCCTCAGTTACACCTGGAAGTCGTGTTGCGTAGAGCTGTCCCTCAAGCCCTGCCTTCCCAGGGAGCCAGGCCCTCCAGGGCGTCGCTGGGACGGGGCTGACCCCCCTGTCCTGCCCCCCTGTCCAGGCCCGGCTGTGACTGTGTGTGTGAAGGGGCTGGCGAGCCCTGGGGCCCAGGCTTTCTATCACATGTTACAAGGGCCAGTTTCTAGAACTTGTTACTAAAGTCTTTGCTTCTTTTAACATTTTTCATTTTTATGCTAAAAAGATACTATTTACCGCTCTAGCCGGCTTGGCTCAGTGGCTAGACCATCAGCCTTCGGACTGAAGGGTCCCAGATTCGATTCTGGCCGAGGGCACGTGCCTGGGCTGTGGGCTTGATCCTCAGTAGGAGATGTGCAGGAGGCATCCGATCAATGATTCTCTCTCATCATTGATGTTTCTATCTCTCCCTCCTTTTTCCTTCCTCTCTGAAATCAATCAATCAATATATATATATTTTTAAATGATATTAGCCCTCCCCTGACCGGTTTGGCTCAGTGGATAGAGCGTCACCCTGCGGACTGAGGGGTCCCAGGTTCGATTCTGGTCAAGGGCATGTACCTGGGTTTCGGGCACATCCCCAGTAGGAGGTGTGCAGGAGGCAGCTGATCAATGTTTCTCTCTTGTCGATATTTCCGACTCTCTATCCTTCTCCCTTCCTCTGTAAAAGATCAATAAAATATATTTTTTAAGAAAAGATATTATTTACCAAGTAATATGTAAAGTACCTTTTTCCTTTGAAACTCCACAGTTATCAATGATTTTATTTTTCAATATAAAACTCTATATACTTGGTAAATACAATAAAATTATTTGATACAGTTCAAAGGTGACCAGCAACAGGACTGGTTTTCTCATAGATCCTTGTAATTTAAGTAAAACATGAAGTTCTTTGTGTTACAATTTAAATGTGACCATCTTGGGCACCTGCTGATCCCACTCGGCACACTCAGACGCAATAACTGCCCTGCACGCCCATCATCCGGGCACGTGCCCCGTCCTGGGATCCGGTGGTGACCTCCCGGTTCATATTTCGGTGTCGATGTTCAACCGCTGGGCCATAGTGGCTGGACTACTTAGCTGTTCTTCAAGCGACAGCCTCCA
>PVJC01022069.1:0-27675 GCA_004026665.1 Murina feae | reverse complement strand
AAGGGGAAAAAATGGAGATCTATCTATCATCTGTTGTAATACTTATCTATCACTTGTTGTAATACTTTAAGCAATGAAATAAAAAAAAAAAAAAAAGAAATACAACACACTTATTTAAAACTAGAGGCCTGGTGCACAAAAATTTGTGCACTCGGCAGGAGGGGGGCGGTCCCTCAGCCTGGCCTGTGCCCTTTTGCAATCTGGGACCCCTCAGGAGATGTCCAGCTGCTGGCATGAGGGGCTGATGGCTGTTTTCAGGCTGGCCAAGCCCCTAAGTTGGGACCCTCACCCCATAGGGGTGTGGCCAACCTGGGTGAGGGGCTGAGGGCCGTTTTCAGACTGCCCATAGCCCCTTCAGGGTTCGCGTTCCTACTGGGGTGCCTGGCTGAAAGCAGGTATCTGGGGTTTATTTAACTTCTATAATTGAAACTTTGTTGCCTTGGTCCCATCTCCCCAACCCCCGAAGCCTGGGTTGACCCTGGAAACCCAAGGTCCCAGCCAGGCAGATATCTGGGGTTTGTTTACCTTCTATAATTGAAACTTTGTAGCCTTAAGTAGAGCTCAGGGCCCACAGGTCCCTAGCTTCCTCCATTGCCTGGGGCAACTCCAGCTCTGTGATTGCCGCCATCTTAGTTGAGTTAATTTGCATATTTGCTCCTGATTTGTTGGTGGGAGTGGCTGGTGTGCATGGCTTGTGGGTGCAACAGAGTGAGGGTTAATTTGCATATTACTCATTTATTAGATTACATTCTTTATTGTTTAAGGTATTACGTAAGTTTTCTTTTTCCCCATTGACCTCTCCTGGGAAGACCTAACCTCCTAGCACATGCCCTCACCCCCCTACTGTCTGTGTCATTAGTTATGCTCATATGCATGCATACAAGTCCTTTGGTTGATCTCTTACCCCCTCAACCCCCATCTTCCCTCATAGATTGGACAGTCCATTTGATGTTTCTATGACTTTGGTTCTATTTTTGTTCATCAGTTTATGTTGTTCATTACATTCCACAAATGAGTGAGATCATGTGATATTTATCTTTTTCTGACTGGCCTATTTCACTTATAATAATGCTCTAAAGTACGATCCAAGCTGGTGCAAATTGTAAGAATTCCTTCTTTTTTGACAGTCTCATAGTAATTCATTGTGTAGATGTACTTTAATTTTCTAATCCACTCATATGTTGATGGGCACTTAGGCTGTTTCCAAATCTTAACTATTGTAAATTGTGCTACTATGAACATTGAGATGCATATATCCTTTCTGATTTGTGTTTCTTTTTTCTTGGGATATATTCCTAGAAGTGGGATTACTGGGTCAAATGGCAGTTGCATTTTTAGTTTTTTGAGGAAACTCCATACTGTTTTCCTCAGTGGTTGCACCAGTCTGCATTCCCAACAGTAGTGTATGAAGATTCCCTTTTCTCCCCATCCTCTACAGCAGTTGTCATTTGTTAATTTGTTGATGATAGCCATTCTGACAAGGGTGAGATGGTACCTCATTGTTATTTTGATTAACATCTCTCAGATGATTAGTGACTTTGAGCACCTTTTCATTATGCCCCTTGTTCTTCTGTATGTTTTCTTTCAAAAAGTGTCTATTTAGGTCTTTTGCCCATTTTTTGATTATGTTGTTTATCTTCCTTTTGTTAAGTTGTATAAGTTCCCTGTAAATGTTAGAGATTAAACCCTTATCGGAGATAACATTCACAAATACATTCTCACATGCAATGGGCTTTCTTGTTGTTTTGTTGATGGTTTCCTTTGCTGTGCAGAAGTTTTTATTTTGATGTAGTCTTATTTATTTCCTCATTAGTTTCTGTTGTCCTAGGAGCTGTATTGTTAAATATATTGCAAGGAAAAATTTTCCTATTTTTTCAGTATTAATTTATTGTTGTTGTTGCTATTGTCTAAAATTTTACATTTGTCTTCTTTTTCCCCAATTGATGCCCCCAGTCATTCCCACCCCAGGAAAGCCCCCACCAACACAGTGCCAGTGTCCATTGGATATGCTAATATGTATGCATACAAATCCTTTGGTTGCTGTCTAACCCATTCCCTCCCTTACCATTTGTCTCTGGATCTATTCTTGTTCATCAAATTATGTTGATTATTATATCCCACATATGAGTGAGAACATGTGATATTTATCTTTTTCTGATTGGCTTATTTCAACTAGCATAATGTTCTCCAGTTCCATCCATGCTTTTGCAAATGGTAAAAATGCCTTCTTTTTCATAGCGTCATAGTATTCCATTGTGTAGATATACCACAGTTTTTAAATCCATTCATCTGCTGATGGACACTTAGTCTGTTTCCAAATCTTAGCTATTGTAAAATGTGTCTTGGCTCCATTGTATGAACATTGGTTTGCATATATCCTCTGATTGGTGTTTCTTGTTTCTTGGGATATGGTCCTAGAGGTGGAATTACTGGGTCAAATGGGAGTTCCATTTTTAACTTTTTGAGGTAACTCCATATTGTCTTCCACAGTGGCTGTACCAGTCTGCATTTCTACCAGTAGTGCACTAAGTTTCCTTTTTCTTCACATCCTCACCAGTACTTGTTGTTTGTTGATTTATTGATGATAGCCATTTGGGCAAGTGTGAGATGGTACCTCCTCATTGTTTTGATTTGTATCTCTCAGATGATTACTGACTTTGAGCATGTTCTCATGTCTCTGAGCTTTCTGTACATCCTCTTTCGAAAAGTGTCTATTTAGATCCATGTTTTGATTGGGTCGTTTATCTTCCTTTTGTTAAGTTGTATGAGGTCTTTGTAAATTTTGGAGATTAAGCCCTTATCAGAAATATAATTGACAAATATGTTCTCCCATGCAGTGAGCTTTCTTGTTGTTTTATTGATGGTTTCCTTTGCTGTGTATAAGCTTTTTATTTTGATATAGTCCCATTTGTTTATTTTCTCCTTAGTCTCTCTTGCCCTGGGAGCTGTGTCTATAAAGATATTGCTATGACATATCTCTGCTATTTTGCTGCTTATGGAGTCTTATAGTATTTTTTATAGTTTCCCAGTCTTATGTTCAAGGAATTTAGCCATTTTGAGGTTGTTTTTTTTGTGTGTATGATGGAAGTTGGTGATCTAGTTTCAATTTTTTGCATGTTTCTTACCAAGTTTTCAAGCACCATTTATTGAAGAGACTGTCTTGGCTCCATTGTATGTTCTTGCCTCCTTTTCAAATATTATGTGAGCATAATGGCTTGGGTTGATTTCTGTGTTTTCTGTATTGTTCCATTGGTCTATACATCTATTCTTGTGTGAGTACCAGGCAGTTTTGAGAACCATGGCTTGGTAATATAGCTTGATAAGTTGTAATGTGATCCCTTCAACTTTGTTCTTTCTCAAGATTGCTATAGCTATTTGGGGTCTTTATTCATTCCAGATGAATTCTTGGAAAGTTTGTTCTATATCTTTAAAATATGCCATTGGTATTTTAATGGGAATTGCATTGAATCTGTAGATTGCTTTAGGTAGTATGGACATTTTAATGATGTTGATTCTGTCAATACATGAACATCTTATGTTCTTCCATTTGTTTATGTCTTTCTCTAACTCTTTTTTCAATGTCCTGTAGTTTTCAGAGTACAGGTCTTTTATGTTCTTAGTTATGTTTATTCCTAGGTATCTTAATTTTTTGTGTGTGTGCAGTGGTAAATGGGATTATTTTTGTTTTTCCTTTTCTTTCTTTGAGTTATTTATTATTGTATAAAAAGGCCATAGATTTCTGGGTGTTTATTTTTTATTCTGCTACATTGCCAAATACATTCATTTTTTAGGTCCAGTAGTTTTTTGATGGAGTCTTTGGGGTTTTCTACATGTAGTAACATGTCATCTGTGAATAAGGACATTTTTACTTCTTCTTTTCCAATTCAGATGTGTTTTATTTATTCATCTTGTCTGATTGCTATGGCTAGCACTTCCAGTTATATATCACACAGGAGTGGTGAATGTGGGCATCTCTGTCTTGTTCCTGTTCTTACAGTAAATGAGTTTAGTTTTTGCCCATTGAGAATGATGATAGCTGTAGGTTTGTGATATAAGGCTTTCATTATGTTGAGATATGATCCCTCTATTCCCACTTTGCTGAGAGTGTTTATCAAGAAAGTGTGTTGGATTTTTGTCAAATACTTTCTCTGGACCGATTGATATGATTATGCGATTTTTGTCTCCCAGTTTCTTATGTGATGTATTACATTTATTGATTTGCAGATATTGCATCCTTGCATTGCTAGAATAAATCCCACTTGTTTATGGTGTATGATCTCTCCAATGTAATGCTGAATCCCATTTGATAGAATTTTGTTGAGAATTTTAGCATCTATATTCATCAAGGATACTGGCCTACAGTTCTCTTTTTTGGTGGTGTCTTTATCTGGTTTTGGAATTAGGGTAATGCTGGCTTCATAGAAGGAGTTTGGAAGTGTGCTTTCCCCTTGAGTTTTTTGGAATGGTCTGAGGAGAATAGGTTTTAGTTCTTCTTTCAATACTTGGTAGAATTCTCCTGTAAATTTGTGAAGACCAAGGCTTTTATTTCTTGGAAGATTTTTGATCACTGATTCAATTTCTTTACTAGTTTTCCACTTATTCAGATTTTTTTTATTCTTCATGATTGAGTTTTGGGATCTTTTATTTTTCTAAGAATATATCCATTTCTTCTAAGTTGTCCATTTTGTTGGAATAGAGTTGTTCATAGTATTTTTTCACAATCATTTGTATTTCTGTGGAATTATTTGTTACCTTGCCTCTTTCATTCTGATTTTGTTTATTTGGGTCCTCTCTCTTTGCTTCTTGGTGAGCCTGGCTAGAGGTTCATCAATCTTCTTCATCCTTTACATGAACCCGCTCTTGGTTTTGTTGATCTTTTGTATTTGTTTTTTTCCTCTCTATGTCATTTATCTCCACTCTGATCTTTATTATTTCCTTCCTTCTGCTTATGCTTGGCTTTTCTTGTTGCTCTCTTTCTAACTCTTTCAGTTGTAGGGTTAGATAATCTATTACCATCTTTTATTGTTTTTTTGAGATAGGCTTGCATAGCTATGAACTTCAGTCTCAAGACTGCTTTCCTTGTATATCATAGATTTTGGATTGTTGTGTTTTCATTGTCATTTGTTGCCATGATGCTTTTTATTTCTTCTTTGATCACTTTGGTAATCTAATCATTGTTTGAAAGTATGCTATTTAGCCTCCACGTGTTTGATGGTTTTGATTGTTTTTATTGTAGTTGATTTCTAGTATTATGCCATTGTGATCTGAGAAGATGCTTGGTATGATTTCTATCTTCTTGAATTTGAAGAGACTTTGCCAATATATGGTCTGTCTTTGAAAATGACCCATGTGCTTTTGAGAAGAATGTATATTTTGTAGCTTTGGGGTGAAGTGTTCTGAAGATGTCAATTAAGTCCATCTGATCTAGTGAGTCACTTAGGATTGATGCTTTTTGCTGATTTTTTTGTTTAGAAGATTTGTCCAATGGTGTTAGTGGAGTCTTAAGGTCCCCTACTATGATTGTATTCCTATCAATCTCTCCTTTGATATCCTCCTGAAGTTTTTGTTATGTATTTGGGTGCTCTTGTATTGTGTGCATATATGTTTACCAGAATTTTATCTTTTTGTTGAATTTATCCCTTTTGTATTATGAAGTGGCCTTCCTTATCTCCTGTTATGGCCTTCATTTTGATGTCTAATTCGTCAGATATAACTATTGCTATTCCAGCTTTTTTTTTCATTTCCATTCATCTGAAAATCCTTTTTCCATTTCTTCACCATCAGTCTGTTTGAGTCCTTTCTTCTAAGGTCGGTTTCCTGTAGACAGCTGATATATGGGTCACATTTTTTATCCACTCAGCTACTCTATGTCTTTTGATTGGGGTATTTAATCCATTTACATGTAAAGTTATTGTTGATAGGTATTTTTTGTTTCCATTTTTGTTCTTTATGTGTTCCTTCTTCCCTCCCTACTTCCCCTTTTTATAGAAGACCCTTCAGATTTCTTGCATTTCTGGTTTGGTGGCAATAATCTCCCTTAGTCCATTTTTTTTTGTCTGTGAAGCTCCTGATTTCACTCTCAAATTTAATTCATGAACTTGCTGGCTACAGTATTCTTGGATTCAAATCCTTGCTTTGCCTGACTTTGTATTTTTCATTCCATTCCATTCAGGCCTTATGTGTTCCTTTTGAGAAATCAGTCAATAGTCTGATGGGAGATCCTTTGTAGCTAACTTTCTCTCTCTCTCTGGCAGTCTTTAGGAGTCTTACTTTGTCATTGGTGTTTGCCAATTTAATTGTAGTGTGTCTTCATGTTGATCTTTTGGGGTTCATCTTGTTTGGGACTCTGTGAGCCTTTTGGACTAGTGTGAGTTTTTCTTTCCTATAACAGTGAAATGTTCTGTTATTATTTCTTCAAAAATGTTTTCTACTCCTTATTCAGTTTCCTGTAATTCTGGCACCCCTTTTAAAAGATGTTATTTCATTTCATATTGTGTTAAAGTTCCCTTAAGTTCTCCTCCTGTTTTTACATTTTTTTTCTAGATGCTGCTCTGCTTGGGTATTTTTTCCTACCTTGTCTCTAGCTCACTGATGTGGTCCTCTGCTTCTTCTAGTCTATTTTTGATGCTTTTATTTTTAGTTCTTTATTGCATGGATGTCATTTTTCATTTCTTCTTGGTTCTTCTTTATTTCCTCTTGGTTCTTAAACATATTGTTGAATTTGTTCCATCCTTTTCAGCAACTTTACGACCATTGCTCTGAATTCTTTTTCTGTCATATTGCTTGCATCCATTTCATTTACTTCCTTTTCTGGTGATTCCTCCTTTTTTGTATGCAGAATGTTTCTTTGTCTCCCCATGATCATTCCTCTCAGTGTTTCTGGTTGTGGAGCTCTCTCTCTCTGCTGCATTGACTTAAAGGCCATTGTGGTCTGAGAAGATGCTTTATATAATATCAGGCTTCTTGAATTTGGAGAAAACTTGCTTGTGACCCAATATATGGTCTATTTTTTTTAAATGTCCCATGTGCACTTAAGAAGAATGATAATTCCTTAGCTTTGGAGTGAAATGTTCTGATGATGTCAATTAAGTCCTTCTGATCTAGTGAGTCAGTTAGGATTGCTGTTTCTTTGCTGATTTTTTGGCCAGAAGATTTATCCAGTGATGTCAGTAGAGTATTAAAATCCCCTAGTCTAATTATATTGTTGTTTATCTCTCCCTTGATTTATTCCAGAAATGTTTTTATATATTTAGGTGCCTCTGTGTTGGGTACATATATATTTACCAGATTTACATCTTCTTGTTGTATTGATCACTTTAGTAATATGAAGTGACCTTCCTTATCTCCTTTTATGGCCTTCACTTTGAGGTCTAATTTGTCCAATATAAGTGTTGCTACCCAAGTTTTTTTTTTTAGGTTCCATTTTCTTGAAAGATATTTTTCCATACCTTCACACTCATTTTGAGGTGTGTCTCTTGCAGACAGCATATACATGGGTCATGTTTTCTTATCCATTCAGCCACTCGATATCTTTTGATTGAAGCATTGAGTCCATTTATGTTCAAGGTTATTATTGACAGGTACTTGTTTGTAGCCAATATTATTATTTGTCACTGTGTTCTTTCTGTCCTTTTTATTTATTCCTTTTACAACAGTCCATTGAGCATTTCTTGCATTGCTGGCTTTGTGGTGATAAACTCCCTTAGCCTTTTTTTCCTGTGAAGCTTTTTATTTCCCCTTTAATTTTGAATGATATCCTTGCTGGATAGAGTATTATTGGAATCAGTCCCCTGCCCTTCAGCACTTTGTATACTTCCTTCCATTCCTTTCTAGCCTGATGTGTTTCTCTTGAGAAATCATTTGATAATCTAATCACAGATCCCTTGTAGGTAGTTCTCTGTCTCTTGCAGCTTTTAAGATTCTCTCTTTATTATTAACATTTGCCATTGTAATTATGATGTTTTTTGGTGTGGGTCTTTTTAGATTCATATTGTTCGGGACTCACTTTGCTTGTGTGACTTTCTTCTACCACTATTCAGGGAAGTTTTCTGATATTATTTCTTCAAGTAGGTTGTCTATCCTGCTCTTCTTCTTGCCATGCTAGCACCCCTATTATATGTATGTTGTCCCAAAGCTCCCTTAGGCTCTAGTTTTGACTTTTAACTTTTTTTATGCAATTACAGTTCTGTTTGTGTGTGTTTTGCTTCCCTGTCTTCTAATTTGCTAATTCAGTCCTCCACTTCTTCTAGTCTGCTGTTGAAAACTTCCATAATGTTTATTATTGTAGATATATTGCTCTATATTTTCTCTTGATTACTACATAAGTTGTTGATTTTCTCATCCATCCTGTTTATGAACCGTGTGAACTTATTCTGAATTCTTTTCCTGACAAGTTGCATGCCTCAATTTCATTTAGTTTCTTTTCTAGTGAGTCCTCTTTTTCTTTCCATTGGAGGTTACTTCTTTGTCTCCCAATTTTTCCTCTCACCAAAGGATTTAGGCTTCAATTTGCACTGGGCCTTTGCCTGTAGTGACAGGTGTCATAGTGGGTTACATGGTCACCAGCCCTGGAATTATGCATCAGTCTTGTCAGTGATTCATGTGGCTCCTAGGATTGTTGCACGAGGCACCTGGTGTTGCTGCATAGGACTTGGCTGCTCACGCTTGGATGTAGCGCCTGAAGTTGCTGCATAAAGCTTGGCTGTTCATGCACACAGTCTTGTAGCCAGGAATTGCTACATAAGGCTTAGTTTTGCAGTGCTGATGCTGCATCTGGGGCTAAAGCTTCTGGCCTGTAGGAGTACAATGTACTCCAGAATTCAGAAGAGCCTGTGGACAGGGAGGCTGGAGTCTTGGTGTTTGTGGGTCTGCAGCTGAGGCAGCAGTTCCCTGGTCAGAGTGGCTGTATGGTGCTGAGTGGTGTCAGAGGGCACCCTGGGTGGAGGTGAGTCTGGGGTCCAAGTCACACCATCTCACCCCTTCAAGGTGGCATGGCCACTGAAGCAAAGCTAGCTCCTCTGGGAGAGATCTCAGCAGTAGCAGAGGCTGCTCAGCTAGGAGAGTTTTCTCTGCCAGACCCAAAAAGTCCTGTGGAATCTAACTGTTCCTAACTCATACACCCACATGCACCCCACATATCCACACACTCCCATTTCACTCCCTCCCTCACTCACACTCTTCTTCACTGCCATCCTGCCAGCTTCCATCTTCCAGTTGCATTTCTTATACCTCCAACACCCCTTTTTATAATAACTCTCAGCAAATTGAAAATAGAGGGATCATATTGCAACATAATAAAAGCAATATATGACAAACCTACAGTCAACATCATATTTAATGGGCAGAAACTAAAACCATTTCTCCTGAAAGCATGCACAAGACTGGGATGCCCACTGTCACTACTCTTGTTAAAAATAGTAATTGAAATCCTGTTGTAGAAATCCGACAAGAAGGAATAAATGGCATCCAAATTAGAAAGGAGGAAGTAAACTGTCATTATTCACAGATGACATGATATTGTACATAAAATACCCTAAAGGTTTCACATAAAAACTACTATGTTTAATAAATGAATTCCAAAACATAGCAAGATACAAAATTAACACCCAGAAATCTATGGCCCTTTTATACACGAATAATAAACTCTTACAAAGAGAAATTAGAAAATCAATCCTACTTACTATTGCAACACACAAAAAATTAAATTCTTAGTAATAAACTTAACCAATAAGGTAAAAGACCTGAACTCAGAAAATTACAGGACATTTAAAATATATATATAGAGGAAGATATAAACAAGTGGAAGAATATATACTGTTCATGGATTGATAGAATCAACATCATTAAAATGTCCATACTACCCAAAGCAATCTACAGATTCAATGTAACCCCCATTATAATACAAATGGCATATTTCACAGATCTAGAACAAATACTACAAAAAATTTATATGTAAGCAAAATAGACCCTGAATAGCCTCATAAATGTTAAGAAAGAAGAAAAAGTTGAAGAAATCAAAATACTGGATATCAAGCTATACTACAAAGCCACTGTAATACTAAAACAGTCTGCTACTGGTACAAGAACAGGTGTATAGAGCAATGGAACAGAACAGAGACCCCAAAAATTGACCTAAACCATTATGCTCAATTAATATTTGACAAAAAAGGCAAGAGCATACAATGGAGTAAAGATAGTCTCTTCAATAAATGGTATTGGGAAATCTGGACAGGTATGTGCAAAAAAAATTAAACTAGAATACTAACTTACACCATACACAAGAATTAACTCAAAGTGAATAAATGACTGAAATGTAAGTCTTGAAACCATAAAAATCTTAGAAGAAATCATGGACAGTAAAATCTTAGACATGTCTCATAACAATATGTTTACCGGTATATCGCCTGAGCAAAGGTAACTAAGGAGAAAATAAATGGGCTTACATCAAAATAAAAAGCTTCTGCACAGCAAAAGAAGCCATCAACAAAATGAAGAGAGCCTAATGCATGGGAGGACATATTTGCCAGTGATACATCCAGTATGGGATTAATCTTCAAAATATATAGGGAGCTCATACAATTTAACAAAAGAAAGACAAACACTTCAATTTAAAAATGGGCAAAGGTCCTAAATATACACTTCCCCAAAGTGGACATACAGAAAGCTAAGAAGAAAATGAGAAATGCTCAAAGTCACTAAATATCTGAGAGACTCAAGTAAAAACAACAATGTGGCATCACCTCACACCTGTCAGAATGCCTATCATCAACAAATCAACAAATGAAAAATGTTGGCAAGAATGTGGAGAAAAGGGAACCCTAGTATACTGATGGTAGGAATCAGACTGGTTCAGCCTCTATGGAAAACAATGTGGAGTATCCTCAAAAAATAAAATATGGAAATCTCTTTTGACCCAGTGATTCCCACTTCTACCAATATATCCTAAGAAATCAGAAACACCAATCAGAAAGAAAATGTGCACCTCTATGTGCAAAGCAGCACAATTTGTAATAGCTAAGATTTGAAAACAGCCCAACTACCCATTAGCAGATGAGTGGATAAAAATGCCATGATACATTTACATAGTGGAATATTACACAGCTGTAAAAAAGAAAGAACTCTTACCATTTGCAGCAGCATGAGTGGACCTGGAGAGTATTATGTTAAGAAAAATAAGCCAGTCAAAAAAAGATATCACATGATCTCACTCATATGTGGAACCTAATGAATAAACTAGACTGATGGATCCAAAATAACAGAAGCATGAAACAGATCATCAAACCTCAGAGGGAAGGCAGGGGTGGGGTTGGAGATGTGGATGGGAAGAGATCAACTAAATAACTTGTATGTATATATGAATGACCCATGGACACAGATGATAGGTTGATGAAGGCCTGGGGTGAAGGGCAGGGCAGGGTGGGAGAGATAAATCAGAAGAAGGAGGGGACATATATATTATTTTCAACAATAAATATTTTTTAAAAATAAATTCAATGGAAACTACATGGCTCCTGGGGACATTAATCTACTGGGAAGACTAATAAACACACAATAAAGAAGATCCTTGTTAAATTATGCCAAAAGACACATTTAAAATTGGACAAGTCATTTCCTATTGCCTTGATCCCAATTAGGGTAGTACCCCAAAGTGTCCTTAAATTAAACCTATTTCAAATAGTTTATGTGAGATCCTTCTTAGTTTCTGTTTTGATTGTAACATTAAACAAAAATTTAAAAAATATGTACAACATTTAGGGCAAACATTAACAATGTTGCACAGGTTTTCTCATTGCAGCTCTCTATACTTGTCTGATGAGCCCTTACACCTGTTCTAGCCAAATGACTGTATATTACTAAAGACCTGGGAGAGTTAAGGTTTCAAAAGCAGTTAGACAAACAATGGACTGGTCTGTATCACATCCTGCTGGCAACAATCTTCCCTAAATTAAACAGGAATCAAGCCTTGTCTGTGAAGATCTTTATTTCTACTTCAATTTTAAATGCTAACCTTGCTGGTTAAGGTATTCTTGGTTATAGGAGTTTGTTTCGCCCATTTTGAATAAATAATGCCAATCTTTTCTGACCTTAAATGTTTATGTTGAGAAATATGCTGACAAACTAATGGGAGCTCCCTTATATGTAACAAACATTCTTTCTTTAGCTGCTTTTTACATTATCTCTTTGCCTTTAAACTGTCATTTTTATTATGAAGTGCCTTAGTGTTGGCCTCTTAGGTTCCTATCGTTTGGGATACTCTGTGCTTTCTGGTCTTGTATTTCTTTTACTTTCAGCAGGTTAGGGAAATTTTCAGTCATTATTTGTAAAAATAGAATCTTTTTTCCCCTAATATAATGAGCTTTATTAACCTTGAAATATCTGCTTTTTTATTCTTTTTTACTGCTTAAAATATTAGAGAGTAGTACATATATCTCTTTTTTCCCCCTTGACCTTCCCCCGGCCTACCCAACCCCCCAGTGTTTTGTGTCCATTGGTTATGCTTATATGCATGCATAAAACTCCTTTGGTTGATCTCTTACCGCCCCCACCCACCCTATCCATCCTTCTTGCTGTAATTTGACAGTCTGTTCGCTGCTGCTCTGCCTCTGTATCTATATTTGTTCACCAGTGTATAATGGTCTTCATTATCCATTAATGAGTGAAGACGTGTGGTATTTTTCTTTCATTGACTGGCTTATTTCACTTAGCATTATGCTCTCCAGTTCCATCCATGTTGTTGCAAATGATAAGAATTCCTTCCTTTTTTACAGCAGCATAGTAATCTATTGTGTAGATATACCTCATTAATCTGCTGATGGGCACTTAGGCTGTTTCCAAATCTTAGCTATGGAAAATTGTGCTGCTATGAACATAGGGATGCATATATCCTTTCTGATTGGTGTTTCTGGTTTCTTGGGATATATTCCCAGAAGTGGGATCACAGGGTCAAATGGGAGTTCCATTCTTAATTTTTTGAGGAAACTCCATACTGTCTTCCATAGTGGCTGCACCAGTTTGCATTCCCACCAGCAGTGCTGGAGAGTTCCTTTTCCTCCGCATCCTCTCCAGCCCTTGTCGTTTGTTGATTTGTTGATGATAGCCATTCTGACAGGTGTGAGATGATACCTCATTGTTGTTTTGATTTGCATCTTTCAGATGAGCAGTGACTTTGAGCATGTTTTCATATGTCTCTTGGCTTTCTGAATGTCCTCTTTGGAAAAGTGTCTATTTAGGTCCTATGCCCATTTTTTGATTGGATTTTTTATCTTCCTTTGGTTAAGTTGTATGAGTTCTCTATAAATGTTGGAGATTAAACCCTTATCAAAGATAACATTGGCAAATATACTCTCCCATGCAGTGGGATTTCTTGTTGCTATGTTGATGGTATCTTTTGCTGTGAATGCTGTTGGTATTTTAATGGGGATTTCATTGAATCTATAGATTGCTTTAGGAAGTATGGACATTTTGATGATATTGATCCTACCAATCCATGAACACGCATATTCTTCCATCTGTTTATGTCTTCCTCCATCTCTTTATTCAGTGTTCTGTAGTTTTTCACATATAAGTCTTTTACCTCATTAGTTAAGTTTATTCCTATGTATCTTAATTTTTTTGGTGCAATAGTAAATGGGATTGTTGTTTCAGTCTCTCTTTCTTTAAGTTCATTATTGGTGTAAATAAATGCCACAGATTTCTTGGCATTAATTTTGTATCCTGCTACATTGCCGAATTCATTTATTAAGTCTAATAGTTTTTTGATGGAGTCTTTAGGGTTTTCAATGTACAATATCATGTCATCTGCAAATAAGGATAGTTTTACTTCTTCTTTTTCAATTTGGATGGCTTTTATATTTTCTTCTTGTCTGATTGCAATGGCTAACACTTCCAGTACTACCTTGATCAGGAGTGGTGAAAGGGGGCATCCCTGTCTTGTCCCTGTTCTTAGGGCACATGATTTTAGTTCATGACCATTGAGTATGATATTGGCTGTGGGTTTGTCATATATGGATTTTATTATGTTGGGGAATGATCCTTCTATTCCCACCTTATTGAGAGTTTTTATCAAGAAAGGGTGTTGGATATTATCAAGTGCTTTTTCTGCATAATTGATATGATTAAGTGGTTTTTATCTCTTAATTTGTTTATGTGATGTATCACGTTTATTGATTTGCAGATATTGTACCATCTTTGCATTCCTGGGATAAATCCTACTTGATAATAGTCATGGATCTTTCTGATGTACTGCTGGATCCGATTTCCTAGGATTTTTTTGAGGATTTTGGCATCTATGTTCATGAAGGATATTTTGCCTGTAATTCTCTTTCATTGTGTTGTCTTTGTCTTTTTTTGGTATTAGGGTAATGCTGACTTCATAGAATGAGTTTGGAAGTGTTCCTCCCTCTTGAATTTTTTGGAATAGTCTGAGGAGGATAGGTTTTAGATCTTCCTTGAATGTTTGGTAAAACTCCCCTGTGAAGCGATCTGGCCCGGGCCTTTTGTTTGTTGGGAGCTTTTTTACTACTGCTTCAATTTCTTCCATAGTGATTGGCCTGTTGAGATTTTTAGATTCTTCCTGATTGAGTTTTGGAATGTTGTATTTTTCTAGGAATATGTCCATTTCCCCAAGGTTGTCCAGTTTGTTGGAGTGGAGTTGTTCATAATATTTTTTAACAATCCTTTGTATTTCTGTGGGGTCTGTTGTTATTTCTCCCCTTTCATTTCTGATTTTTTAAGTTATGGTCCTCTCTCTTTGCTTCTTGGTGAGCATGGCTGGAGGTTCAGTAATCTTGTTTATCCTTTCAAAGAACCAGCTCTTGTTTTATTCATCTTTTATAGTTTTGTGTTTTTTTTTGGTCTCTGTCATTTTTCTCCACTCTAATTTTCATTATTTCCTTTCTTCTGCTTACACTGGGATTTCTCTTTCTAAATCTTTGAGTTGTAGGGTTAGGTTATTTATTATCATTGTTTCTTGTTTCCTGCTGTAGGCTTCTAGAACTATGAACTTCCCTCTAAAGAGTGCTTTCACTATGTCCCATAGATTTTGGATTGTTGTGTTTTCATTGTCGTTTCTTGCCATAATGTTTTTTTATTTCTTCTTTGATCTCTGTGGTAACCCAGTCATTGTTTAATAGCATGCTATTTAATCTCTATGTGGTTGATATTTTTGAATTGTTTTTTATTGTAGCTGATTTCTAGTTTTATGCCATTGTGAACTGAGAAGATGCTTGATATGATTTCTATCTTCTTGAATGATTTTGCCTGTGACACAATATATGGTATATCTTTGAGAATGACCCATATGCATTTTAAAATAATGTATATTCCGTGGCTTTGGGATGAAGTGTTCTGAAGTGTCAATTAACTCCATCTGGTCTAGTGAGTCATTTGAGATTGAGGTTTCCTTGCTAATTTTTTGTTCAGAGGATTTCTCTAATGATGATAGTGGGGTATTAAAGTCCCCCATTATGATTGTATTGCTGTCAATCTCTCCCTTGACATCTTCCAGAAGTTTTTTTAAGTATTTGGGTGCTCCTATATTGGGTGCATATATGTTTACCAGAGTTATTTCTTCTTGTTGAATGGCTCCCTTTAGTATTATGAAGTGGCCTTCCTTATCTCTTTTTATGTCCTTCACTTCGAGGTCTAATTTGTCAGATATAAGTATTGCTACCACACCTTTTTTATATATTTCCATTCACATGTAAAACCTTTTTCCATCCCTTCACCATCAGTCTGTGTGTGTCTTTTTTTCTGAGGTTAGTTTCCTGTAGACAGCAGATATATGGGTTATGTTTTATTATCCACTCAGTTACCCCATGTCTTTTGATTGGGGCATTTAATCCATTTACATTTAAAATTATTATTGATAAATACTTGTTTGTCACCATTTTTATTCTTTACCCCTGTATTCCTTCTTTGTTTCCTATTTTTCATTTTTACAGTAGGCCCTTTAACATTTCTTGCATTGATGGTTTGGTGGTAACAAACTCCCTTATTCCTTTTTTGTTTGTAAAGCTCCTGATTTTACCCTCAATTTTGATTGATAGCATTGCTGGGTATAGTATTCTTGGATTCAGACCCTTTCTTTGCATGACTTTGTATATTTCATTCCGTTCCCTTCTTGCCTGATGTGTTTCTGTTGAGAAATCAGTCGCAAGTCTGATGAGGGATCCTTATAGGTAACTTTCTGTCTCTCTCTGGCCGCTTTTAAGATTCTTTCTTTGTCATTGGTGTTTGCCAATTTAATTATAATGTGCCTTGGCATTGGTCTTTTGGAGTTCATTTTGTTTGTGACTGTGAGCTTCTTAGATTTGTGTGGGTTTTTTCTTCCCTATGTCAGGGAAGTTTTCTGTCATTATTTCTTCTAACAAGTTTTCTATTCCTTGCTCAGTTTCCTTTCCTTCTGGTACCCCAATTATGTGTTGGTTGTTTCATTTTGTGTTGTCCCAAAATTCTTTTAGGCTCACCTCCTGCTTGTTAATTCTTTTTTCTGGGTGCTGCTCTGTTTGGGTATTTTTTCCTATCTTGTCTTATAGCTCATTCTTGCAGTCCTCTGCTTCTTCTAGTCTAATATTGATGCTTTCTATTGAGTTCTTTATAGCACTGATGTCATTTCTCATTTCTTCTTGGTTCTTCCACACATTGTTGAATTTGTCTTCCATTCTTTTCATCCACCTTATCACCATTTCTCTGAATTCTTTATCCGACAAGTTGCTTGCCTCCATTTTGTTTACTTCCCTTTCTGGTGATGCCTGTTTTTCTTTTATATGTGGGCTGTTTCTTTCTCTCCCCATTATCTCTCTTCTCTGGGTATCTGGTTGTGTAGTTTTTTCTCTCCTGTGTTGAATTAAAGGCACAAAATACAACACAGCAAGGCACAATGCACAAGGAATTGAACAGAAATGTATTCATGATACTTATAACCCCAATAAAGGTGACCACCATAGAAGAGAATTAAGAAATAAAAAAGGGGAGAAAAGATGGCTGCCAATGATAAGGCAGACTGAAAGACAGTGTGAGAGAGAGAGAGAAGGAACGGAGAGTGTGTGGATGTACCAAACGTGGAAATTTGTGGGTGTGCGACAGCTATATTCCAGAGGACTGTTGGAGAACCCAAATGGGGCTCCCTTAACCGGTCACTGCCTCCACTGCTGCTGAAATCTCTCCCAGAGCTGCCAACTCTGCTGCGGAGACCAGACCATCTTGGGTAACTGTTACCAGAATTGTGTACCTCCCGAGATACTGCAAACAGGACACCCAGGGACCAGCCAGGAACCCAAGAACCCAGGAACACCGGAGCTCAAACCAAGAATAAGTGGACCCAGATGAGCCCTGCTCCTCCTCACGGAAAGATCAGATTTTGCTTGTTAAAAGCATGGTTTGTATTTCAGGTGGGAGAGTTGAAGGTGCGCAGGAGAAGTCTCTGCTCAGCAGAGTCTGCGCCCCTCCTCTCGGGGCCAGCGCGCGCTCCACAAAGTCAGATGCTGTTGGCATCAGCGTGACCCAAGTGTGGTAAGGGGTCCCACAGGCTGCAAGCAGAAGGGAACTCCCTAAAAAAACCACCCCATAACTGATCTGGACACGAAAAGACAGCCTCAGTTTTGGGTTGTGGATAAGAGACATTAGGAGAGTTGCATGCAGAGCTGGAGTGGGAAGGGAGCATTACCCCCCTCTGAGAGGTTCTTTTTGCTTCTCGTTGTTAAATCTAGACTTTGGATTATTGAACCTAATACATAGGAGCACCCAATTGGGGTCGCTCATGGAGACTGCAGGGGAAAACCATGTTTGTGTGTCTTGAGAAGCAGAGCAAGGAGTGACAGATTCGGAAATCAGCTCTGAGGCAGTCCATTCCGCCAAACTTGTATTAAGTGCGATAGGGTAAAACAAAACCTAAATGCCAGCTAGAGAGGACTTATAGCCGCAGAGGGTACTCCAGAAACACTGCCACCCAGAGGCTGATTCACAAACTGACTCTTCTATAAACACAAATAAAGGCAGAAATACTGTAGGCTTTTAAATCAGGACTGGTTTACCACACAGAGGAGCAGTGAATCGCAGGAAACTTCAATACTCTCCTAAATAGCTGACAAGACAAAGCCATACCAATCAGAAGAGCAGAAGAAGTGAATGACCCTCACTACTGCACATTTTTCTCTTTTTTAATTTTTTTCTCCTTTTTTAATTTTTTTCTTTTTCTTTTTTTTTTGTTTAAGAAATATTTTTTGTCTTTTTTCCTCACTTGATTTTACCTTTTTATTAACTGTATCTTTATTTTTAATCAATATTATTACTACTACTATTTTTTATTTTTCTAACAGCCATTTTATTTTATTTTTATTTTATTTTGAGATTAGTGTCCTTCATTCCATTTTCAGATTTCCTGTAGCATCATTTTACTCTATCTCAGCTTTACCTTTATGCTAACACTCTCTTCCTCACTTTTCCCCTGCTGTTGTCCTTTATCGCTTATCCTACTCATGCTTTAGATTCCTCCTATTCCCTCTTTTTACCCCCCCTGTTACAATTTCACCGTACTAAGATATCTAATTTCCAACCCCCTCCACCAAGCCCACAGATACCTCACTCCTTTCTTTCTTCATTATCCAAAAAAATTTTTTCTCTCTCTCTGTTGTTCTGCTGTTGTTTCCTTAATTAATTGTTGATTATACTGGGGTTTTTTATAATTGTTGGTGAGACTGTCTCGTTTTTTCTTTTTGTTTTTTCGTTGTATATTGGTTATTTTTTTTATTCTGTTTCTGCTTACCTTGTTAGATATTAATTGTTAATTGATTAATTAGTTTATGAATTCCATTTATCTCTAGGTCTTTGTAGATGGCATTTGTTGCTACTAGTGGCTGTTCTATTTGAGTTTTCTCCTCATACAATCTCTTCCCTCTTCTACTTCATTTTATTTTATTACTCTTACTTTTTTTTTTCTTTTCTCTGCCTTCCTTTTCCAAAATTTGTTTTGGCACTCCCTTTTTCCTTTCTTTTCTTTTTCTTTCTTTTTTATCCTCTAACTTTCTTTTCTATGGTGGTAACCTTTAGGAGGTTATAAATATTGTGAATACATTTGGTTTCAGATCCTTGTGCATTTTGCCTTGCTGTGTTGTATTTTGTGCCTTTAAACCAACACGGGAGAGAAAAAACTATATAACCAGATAAGCAGAGAAGATAGATCATGGGGAGGCAAAGAAATAGCCCGCATATGAAAGAAAAACAGGCATCATCAGAAAGGGAAGTAAATGAAATGGAGGCAAGCAACTTGTCAGAGAAAGAATTCAGGGAAATGGTCATAAGGTGGATGAAAAGAATGGAAGACAAATTCAACAATATGTGCAAGAACCAAGAGGAAATGAAGAAGAACCAAGAAGAAATGAAAAATGACATCAGTGCTATAAAGAACTCAATAGAAAGCATCAACAGTAGGTTAGAAGAAGCAGAAGAGTTCATCAGTGAGCTAGAAGACAAGGTAGAAAAAATACCCAAGCAGAGCAGCACCTAGAAAAAAGTATTAAAAAGCAGGAGGAGAGCCTAAAAGAACTTTGGGACAACACAATATAAACAATATCCCTGTAATAGGGGTGCCAGAAGGAGTGGAAACTGAGCAAGGAATAGAAAGCTTATTGGAAGAAATAATAATGGAAAACTTCACGGTTTAAGGAAGAGAAATCTCACACAAATCCAAAATTTTATAGAGCCCCAAAGAAAATGAACCCCAAAAGAGCAACCCCAAGGCATATTATAATTAAATTGGCAAACACCAACGACAAAGAAAGAATCTTAAAAGTGGCCAGAGAGAGACAGAAAGTTACCTGCAAAGGCTCTCCAATCAGACTAGCGACTGATTTCTCAACAGAAACACATCAGGCAAGAAGGGAACGGAATGAAATATACAAAGTCATGCAAAGAAAGGGTCTGAATCCAAGAATACTGTACCCAGAATTGCTATCAATCAAAATAGAGGGTAAAATTAGGAGCTTCACAGACAAAAAAAGGAATAAGTGAGTTTGTTACTACCAAACAAGCAATGCAAGAAATGTTAAAGAGCATGCTATAAAAAGTAAAAAATAAGAAACGAAGGAAGAACACAGGGGTAAAGAATAAAAATGGTGACAAACAAGTATTTATCAATAATAACTTTAAATGTAAATGGATTAAATGCTCCAATCAAAAGACATAGGGTAACTAAGTGGATAAGAATACATGACCCACATATCTGCTGTTTACAGGAAACACACCTCAGAAAAAAAGATGCACACAGACTGATGGTGAAAGGATGGAAAAATGTTTTACAGGCCAATGGAAGTGAAAAAAAACTGGGGTAGCAATACTTATATCTGACAAATTAGATCCAAAGTGAAGGACATAAAAAAGATAAGGAAGGCCACTTAATTATACTAAAGGGAGCCATTCAACAAGAAGAAATAACTCTGGTAAACATATATGCACCCGATATAGGAGCACCCGAATACATAAAAAAACTTTTGGAAGATATCAAGGGAGAGATGGACAGCAATACAATCGTAGTGGGGGACTTTAATACCCCACTATCACCATTGGACAAATTCTCTGAACAAAAAATCAGCAAAGAAACATCAATCCTAAATGACTCACTAGATCAGATGGACTTAATAGACATCTCAAGAACACTTCACCCCAAAGCCATGGAATATACATTCTTTTCAAGTGCACATGGGTCATTCTCAAAGATAGACCACATATTGGGGCACAGGCAAAGTCTCTTCAAATTCAAGAAGATAGAAATCATATCAAGCATCTTCTCAGATCACAGTCGCATAAAACTGGAAATCAACTACAATAAAAACAATCCAAAAAAAAATCAAACACATGGAGACTAAACAGCATGCTATTAAACAATGATTGTGTTAACACAGAGATCTAAGAAAAAATAAAAAACATCATTGCAACAAACGACAATGAAAGCACAAAAATCCAAAATCTATGGGACACAGTGAAAGCAGTCTTGAGAGGGAAGTTCATAGCTCTACAAACCTACTACAGAAAACCAGAAACAATGATAATAAATTACCTAACCCTGCAACTCAAAGATTGAGAAAGAGAGCAACAAAAAAGCTCAGTGTAAGCAAAAGGAAGTAAATTATAAATATTAGACTGCAGATAAATGACATGGAGACCAAAAAGTCAATATAAAAGATTAATGAAACCAAGAGCTGGTTCTTTGAAAGGGTAAACAAGATTGATAAACCTCTAGCCAGGCCTACCAAGAAGCAAAGAAAGAGGACCCTAATAAACAAAATCAGAAATGTAAAAGGAGAAATAACAACAAACCCTACAGAAGTACAGAGAATTGTTAAAGAATACTATGAACAACTCTATTCCAACAAACTGGAGAACCTCGAGGACATTGACATATTCCTAGAAAAATAAAACATTCCAAAACTCAATCAGGAAGAATATAAAAACCTCAATAGTTCAATCACTATGGAAAGAATTGAAGCAGTAATAAAAGAGCTCCCAGCAAACAAAAGCTTGGGGCCAGATGACTTCACAGGGAAGTTTTACCAAACATTAAAGGAAGATCTAAAATCCAACCTCCTCAGACTATTCCAAAAAATTCAAGAGGAAGGAACACTTCCAAACTCATTCTATAAAGCCAGCATTACCCTAATACCAAAACCAGACGAAGAAAACACAATGAAAGAGAATTAGAGGCCAATATCCCTCATAAACATAGATACCAAAATCCTCAACAAAATCCTAGCAAATTGGATCTAACAGCACATCAGAAATATCATACACCATGACCCAGTAGAATTTATCCCAAGAATGCAAGGATGTTACAATATGCACAAATCAATAAATGTGATACATCACAAAACAAATTAAAAGATAAAAATCACTTAATCATATCAATTGATGCAGAAAAAGCATTTGACAAAATCCAGTACCCATTCTTGATAAAAACTCTCAGCAAGGTAGGAATGGAAGGATCTTACCTCAACATAATAAAAGCTATTTATAACGGACCCACAGCCAACATCATACTCAATGGGCAAAAATTAAAACCATTTCACCTTAGAACAGGAAGAAGACAGTGTTGCCCACTCTCACCACTCCTGTTCAACATAGTACTGGAAATATTAGCCATTGCGATTAGAGAAGAAAAAGATATAAAAAGCATCCAAATTGGAAAAGAATAAGTAAAACTGTCCTTATTCGCAGATGACCTGATATTGTGCATAAAAAAACCCTAAAGACTCCATCAAAAAATTATTAGACTTAATAAATGAATTCGGCAATGTAGCAGGGTACAAAAATAATGCCAAGAAATCTATGGCATTTTTGTACACCAATAGTGAACGTACAGAAAGAGAGACAAAAAAAGATCTCATTTACCATTACACCAAAAAAACTAAGATACCTAGGAATAAACTTAACTAAAGAGGTAAAAGACCTCTACTCAGAAAACTACAGGACATTGAAAAAAGAGATAGAGGAAGACATAAACAGATGGAAGAACATACCATGTTCATGGACTGGTGGAATCAATGTCATTAAAATGTCAATACTACCCAAAGCAATCTATAAATTCAACGCAATCCCCATTAAAATACCAATGGCACATTTTACAGCCCTAGAACGAACGCTCCAAAAACTCATCTGGAATAAAAAAAAAATACCCAGAATAGCTGCAACGATTCTGAGAAAGAAGAACAAAGTAGAAGGGATCTCAATACCAGATATCAAGCTGTATTGTAAAGCCACTGTTCTAAAAACTGCCTGGTATTGGCAGAATAACAGACATATAGATCAATGAAATAGAATAGAGAACCCAGAAATTGACCCGAACCAATATGCTCAATTAATATTTGACAAAGGAGGCAAGAACATACAGTGGAATCAAGACAGTCTCTTTAATAAATGATGTTGGGAAAGTTGGACAGATATATGCAAAAAAAGAAACTAGACCACCAACTTACACCATACACAAAAATAAACTCGAAATGGACAAAGGACTTAAACATAAAACAGGAAACCATAAAAGTACTAGAGGAATACAAAGGCAACGGAATCTCAGACATATGCCAAAGTGGATTCTTCACTGATACAGCCCCTAGGGCATTGGAAACTAAAGAGAAGATAAACAAATGAGACTTTATCAAAATAAAAAGCTTTTGCACAGCAAAAGAAACCATCAACAAAACAACAAGAAAACCCACTACATGGGAGAACATATTTGCTAATGTTATCACTGATAAAGGTTTAATCTCCAACATTTATGGGAAACTCATACAAGTTAACAAAAAGAAGACAAACAATCCAATAAAAAAATGGGCAAAGGACCTAAATAGACACTTTTCAAAAGAGGACATTCAGAAAGCCAAGAGCCATATGAAAACATGCTCAAAGTCACTAATCATCCAAGAGATGCAAATCAAAACAACAATGAGGTACCATCTCACACCTGTCAGAATGGCTATCAACAACAAATCAACAAATGACAAGCGCTGGAGAGGATGCAGAGGAAAAGGAACACTCGTGCATTGCTGGTGGGAATGCACACTGGTGCAGCCACTGTGGAGAACAGTATGGCATTTCCTCAAAAAATTAAAAATGGATCTTCCTTTTGACCCTGTGATCCCACTTCTGGGAATATATCCTAAGAAACCAGAAACACCAATCAGAAAGTATATATGCATCCCCATATTCATAGCAGCACAATTTACCTAGCTAAAATTTGGAAACAGCCTAATTGCCCCTCAGCAGATGAATGGATTATAAAACGGTGGTACATCTACACAATGGAATACTATGCTGCTGTGAAAAGGAAGGAGTTCTTAGCATTTGCAGCAGCATGCATGGAACTGGAGAACATAACGCTAAGTGAAATAAGCCAGTCAATGAAAGAAAAATACCACATATTCTCACTTATCTATGGATAATAATAACCATTATAAACTGGTAAACAAAAATAGATACAGAAGCAGAGCAGCATCAAACAGACTGTCAAATTACTGCAACAAGGACAGGGACGTTATGGGGGGGGTAACAGATCAGCCAAGGGACTTTGGTTTATTCATTTAAGCACAACTAATGGACACAAAACACTGGAGGGGTAAGGGAGACTAGGGGAAGGGCAGGGGAAAAAAGAGATATATGTACTAATCTTTGTAAAACTTTATGTAATAAAAAGAATACTACAAAAAAAGAAATAAAAAGAAATAAAAAAGAAAGAAGAAAAAAGAAAGGAAAAAGGAAGTGCCAAAACAATGTTGGGAAAAGGAAAGAAAAGAAAAATAAAGTAAGAGTGATAAGAAGAGAATGAAGTAGAAGAGTGGAAGAAACTGTATTGAGAGAAAACTCAAATAGAACAGCCACTAATCCCAACAAATGCCAGCAACAAAGACCTAGAGATGAATGGAGTTCATCAGCTAATCAATAAATTAACAATTAATATCTAACAAGGTGAGGAGAAACAGAATTAAAAAAATAACCAAAAAACAACAACAACAACAATAAAACAAAAAGAAAAAGTGAAACAATCTCACCAACAAGCATAAAAAACCCTGTATAATCAACCATTAAGCAAACAACAGCAGAACAACAGAGAGAGGGGAAAAATTGGATAGTGAAGAAAGAGAAGAGTGAGGTATCTTTGGGCTTAGAGCAGGGGATTGGAAATTAGAAATACTAGTAGGGTGAAATTGTAATGGGGGGTAAAAGGAGGGAATAGGTAAAATCTAAAGCATGAGTAGGGTAAGAGAAAAAGGACAACAGGAGAAAAGTTGGCATAAAGGTAAAGTTGAGATAGAATAAAATGATGCTATAGGAAAACTGAAAATAGAATGAAGAACACTAATGTCAAAATAAAATAGAGAGAAAAAATGATTCTCAGAGAAAGAGAAAAATTGTGGTAGTAATAATATTGATTAAAAATAAAGATGCAATCATTAAAAAGAGAAAATCAAGTGAGGAAAAAAGAGAAAAAATTGTTTCTTAAACGGAAAAAGAAAAAAGTTTAAAAAAAGAAAAAAATGTGCAGTAGTGAGGGTCATTCACTTCTGCTCTTCTTATTGGTACACTTTCATCCTGTCAGCTATACAGGAGAGTACTGAAGTTCCCTCTGATTCACTGCTCCTCTGTGTTGTAAACCACAGTCCTGATTTTAAAGCCGGCAGTATTTCTTTGTTTCCCAGACTGCCTGAATTTGTGTTTACAGAAGAGTTAGTTTGTGGTTCAGCCTTTGTGTGGCAGTGTTTCTGGAGTGACCTCCGAGGCTATAAGTCCTCTCTAGCCAGTATTTAGGTTTTGTTTTCCCTGTTGCTCTTAATACTAGTTTGGGGGAATGGACTGCCCCAGAGCTGGTTTCCAAATCCATCACTCCCTGCTCTGCATCTCAAGACCCACAAAAACAGCTTTCCCCTGCAGTCTCCATGAGCGACCCCAATTGGACACTCCTATGTATTGGGTTTAACAATCACAAGCATAGACTTAACGAGAGGAAAAAAAGGAGCCCCCCCAAGGACGTGTGCAGGCTCGCAACCTCCACCATCCAGCTCTGCGTGCAACTCTCCCAATGTCTCTTCTCCGTGTCCTAAATCCGAGGCTGCCTTTTCGTGCCCATATCAGTTATGGGCTATTTTTTTAGGGTTTCCTTCTGCCAGCAGCCTGCAGGACCCCTTCCCACATTCAGGTCATGCTGGCACCAACAGCCTCAGACTTTGTGGAACGCAGACTTCCCACACACGCATTCATCTCTCCCATCTGGAATACAAACCACGCCTTTATCTAGCGAAATCTGACCTTTCCCTGAGGAGGAGCAGGGCTTGTCTAGGTCCATGTATTCTTGGTTTGAGCTCTCGTGTTCCTGGGTTTCTGGCTGGTCCCTGGGTGTCTGGCTGGTCCCTGTGCGTCCTGTTTGCAGTATCCCTAGATGTATACATTTCTGGTAACAGTCACCCAAGATGGCCCAGTCTCCGCAGCAGAGTCGGCAGCTCTGGGAGAGATTTCAACAGCAGTGGAGGCAGTGACTGGGAGCCCCATTCGGGTTCTCCACCAGTCCTCTGGAGTATAGCTCTCACAGACCCACAAATTTACATGCTCGGTACATCCACACACTCTCCATTCATTCTCTCACTCTCACACTGTCTTTCAGTCTGCCTTCTCGTCGGCAGCCATCTTCTTCTCTCTGCTCTGATCTTTATTATTTCCTTCCTTCTGCTTACACTAGGCTTTTCTTGTTGCTCTCTTTCTAAATCATTGAGTTGTAGCGTTACATAATTTATTATCACTGTTTCTTGTTTTTTTGCTGTAGGCTTGTAGAGCTATGAACTTCCCTCTCAAGACTGCTTTCGCTGTGACCCATAGGTTTTGGATAGTTGTGTTTTCATTGTTGTTTGTTCCCATGATGCTTTTTATTTCTTCTTTGATTTCTCTGGTAACCCAGTCATTTTTTAACAGCATGCTATTTAGTCTCTATGTGTTTGATTTTTTAGATTGTTTTTATTGTAGTTGATTTCCAGTTTTATGCCATTGTGATCTGAGAAGATGCTTGATATCATTTCTATCTTCTTGAATTTGAAGAGACTTTGCCTGTGAGCCAATATATAGTCTATCTTTGAAAATGACCCATGTGCTCTTGAGAAGACTATATATTCTGTGGCTTTCGGGTGAAGTGTTCTGAAGATGTCAATTAAGTCCATCTGATCTAGTGAGTCATTTAGGATTGATTTTCTTTGCTGATTTTTTGTTGGAGGATTTGTCCAATGGTAATCGTGGAGTATTAAACTCCCCAACTATGATTGTATTGCTTTTAAATTCTCTCCCTCGATATCTTTCAGAAGTATTATTCTGTATTAGGGTACTCCTACAATTGGTGTGTGTATGTTTACCAGAGTTATTTCTTCTTGTTGAATTGATCCCTTTAGTATTATGAAGTGGCCTTCCTTATCTCTTTTTATGTCCTTAACTTTGAGGTCTAAGTTGTCAGATATAAGTATTGCTACCTTTGTTTTATTTTCCATTTCCATTTGCCTGTCAAAACTTTTTCCATCTCTTCACCATCAGTCTGTGTGCGTCTTTTTTTCTGAGGATGGTTTCCTGAAGACAACAGATATAAGGGTCATGTTTTATTATCCACTCAGTTACCCCATGTCTTTTGATTGGGGCATTTAATCCATTTACATTTAAAATTATTATTGAAAATTGGCTTTCTTAACTAGACAGCCACTGCTACCATTGTAGACAGTTCCAGGAGGCCAGCCCGTCCTCATCGTCCTAGCATCTTTAAGGGGAGAGCAGTTGTAACTGGGAGCCAGACTTCACCCCCATACAGGACGCCTTCAGACAACACCTGAGACTCTTCAGTCGCCTTCCGCCAGGGACCTGCTACTTCAGCTGTGGGCCCACAGTCAACAAGTCTCCAGCCACCCTGGGTGCAGGCTCCTGTGAGTTCTGAAGTGTGCTCTCCTCTGACCGGCCCAATGCCTTAGCCCAAGGTACTGCAACCACATAAGCAGCAGACACGCAAGAAGCCCACCCCTGTCCAAGGAGCAGCAGCTCTGAGACCAGCCTGCCCCAGATCTAAGAACAGAAGCCTCACGTGGCAACTCCCTGTCCAAGGATCAGCAGCCGTGTGAGAAGCCTGTTTCCCAGTTCGAGGGGCAGCATCCATGTGAGCAGCCTCACCCC
>PVJC01022068.1:0-18140 GCA_004026665.1 Murina feae | reverse complement strand
TCTGGAGAGCATTATGCAAAGTGAAATAAGCCAGTTAATGAAAGAAAAATACCACATGACCTCACTTATTTATGGATAATAAAGACCACTATAAATAGATGAACATAAACAGATACAGAGGCAGAACAGCATTAAATTGACTGTAAAACTATAGCTGGAAGGGTCGGGAGAGTTGCGGGGGAGTTAATCGATCAACTGAAGGACTTATATGCATGCATATAAGCATAATCAATGGACAAAAGACACTGGGGGGTGGGGGAGGACGGGGGAAGGTTAAGGGGGAAAAAAATGGAAACTTATTTAACCCTCTTTGTAATACTTAAAGTAATAAAACAAAATAAAATTAAAAAAGAAATATAAAATAAAAGATAAAAAAATAAAATAAATGAATTTAAAAAATAAAAATAAAAAAATAAATATGCTCTTCTAACCCCCTCCTCCTTCCCAACAGACCCCACACTGCCAGGAGTGCTCTAGACTTTTACATCACACCCATGCTAATAGTGTGTTTTGATTAGCTGCCCAAATCCACGCCAAATTGATGACTTTTACTGGTTCTTCAACAAGGAATGTCAACATGGACTCTGAGAACATTCTATCTTATTTTGGGAAGTGACAACCATCAATTCTTCTTTTCTTTTGTTAATCCTCACCCGAGGATAATTTTCCATTGATTTTTTAGGGAGAGGGGAAGAGAGAGGGGAAAGACAGAGAGAAACATCGATGTGAGAGAAACACATCGATGGGTTACCTCCTGCACTATCCCTGACCAGGAAGGACCTGGGCCGGGGAGGGGCCTGCGACCAAGTTACATGCCCTTGACCGGAATTAAACCTGGGACTCTTTGGTCCACAGGCTGACACTCTATCCACTAAGCCAAACCAGCTAGGGCACCATCAACTCTTTTTTGACTCTGTAATTCTTTTTTTAAAATATATTTTATTGATTTCCTTTTTTACAGAGAGAAAGGGAGAGGGATAGAGAGCCAGAAACATCAATGGGAGAGAAACAGCGATCAGCTGCCTCCTGCACACCCCCAACTGGGGATGTACCCACATCCAAGGTACATGCCCCCTACTGGAACCAAACCTGGGACCCTTTAGTCCACAGGTCAACGCTCTATCCACTGAGTGAAACCAGCCAGGGCGACTCTGTAATTCTTTATATCTTTCTGCCAAGACTCTTGGTGGAAGTGTACATTTGAGAATCACTCTGCAGGACAAATTGGGTAGAGTCTATAAACCTTTAAACTTCATAAGCCCCTTGACCCCGTAATTCCACTTCTAGACCTGCACTTCTCAAGCTATCTGGGGCAAAAGATCGGATTTGTATTTATCTCATTACACACCGGTAACAGTGAGTCGCAGATCAGCATCAGTCTGCAGAACACTTTCAGTATTGCTGTACCAAACTTATTTTACTCTCTAGAGATATGCGTAGGTGAACATGAAGACAGAGTATTATAGAATTAAATATAATACCAAAAGATTAGAAGCAAATAAATGTTCATCAATGAAGGACTGGGAACATACCTATGGTTCATTCATATAAGGCAGTTCTATGCAGTCATTAAAAAAAATTAAGTGAAAAAAAAACCAATGTAGAACACTAGTATAAAGTCTGCTCCTTTATAGTAAACTAGAGGCCCGATGCATGAAATTCGTGCAAGAGTAGGCCTTCCTTCCCCTGGCTGCCAGCACTGGCTTTCCTTTGGCACCTGGGACCCAGGCTTCCCTCCAGCAGCCCTGGCTTTGTCCGGAAGATTGACCAGAAGGATGTCTGTCTAATTAGCATATTACCCTTTTATTATTATAGTTGAGCAAAGGAAGGCTCAGATGTGCAAACTGAACACTTCCAGAAGTTGTAGTAGAGTTTCTAGCTGTCTACCAATCTCCTCTCCCTTTTTTCCACAGTTACAGACTTCTCACTGGGCATCTTTCCCAGCATACCTTGCAGTTTTGTGAGGTCAAATAGGTCTTCAGTAATGGAAGGTGAGCAGATGTGTGCCACTGTTGAGTCTACACCTTAATACACCTTAAGACACTGGTCTGAGTACTCTTCCTCCTTTTACCCCAGGCATGGAGGCGACTCATCCTGGACCATGCAGGTGATGCCAGTTCCCCAGAGGACAGCAGAGCAATAAGAGAAAGGAGCAGGGGATCTTGAATGGCCATGGAGAGCAGAGCTGCCCTGCCAACCTAAATGATTCTCCTTGCAACTGTTATGGGTGTCTTAGTCCGTTCAGGTTGCTATCACAAATACCAGAGACTGCCTGGCCAGCGTGACTCAGTGGTTGAGCGTTGACCTATGAACCAGAAGGTCATGGTTCAATTCCTGGCCAGGGCACATGCCCTGGTGTGGGCTTGGTCCCCAGTGTGGGCCGTGCAGGAGGCAGCCGATCAGTGATTCTCTATCATCATTGATGTTTCTATCTCTCTTCTTCCTTCCTCTCTTAAATCAACAAAAATATATTTAAACACACACACACACACACACACACACACACACACACACACACAAAATACCAGAGACTGGGCGGCTTATAAACAACCAACATTCCTCTGACAGTTCTGGAGGTTGGAAGTCCAAGATGATGGTGCTGGCAGATTTGGTGTTTGGTGACAGCCCACATCCTGTATCGCCACAATGCAGAAGAACAAGGGAAAGTTCTTGGGTGAATTTCATAACTTCCCACCTCCTAACACCACTACCTTCGGGTTTCAACATGTGAATGTTGGGAGGACACAACCACTCAGGCCATAGCATTAGGTAGAGAAATAAACTTCGGTGTTGTTGGGTCTCTTTGTTAAGGCAACTGAGCCTTACACTATCATACAAAAGAACACACAAGAATCTTTACTAGTGATTGTCTTCAGGAAGCCAACTTGCATTGGGAGGGAGATTAAATTTCACTGTACATCTTTGTAAAATTTGCACTTTAAAGACTTACATGCAGGTATTGGCATATATACATTTAAAAATAACAGAAAAACAGAACAATGTGACTTTCTCTTTAACAAATTATAGGTCTGATTTCCCCATACCAGTACCTTAAATGAGGAATAAGTGAGTTTCGGAAGCAAATGTTGTTATTAACCACTGATTTCATGACCTTCACTTTATGAAGATATTTGTAAAAAAGGCAAAACTGTCTGTTGTTTTTATTCACTTTTGATTCTGTCAACAGAACACTACTGAAGTGTATAAGTTTCACATACTTCCGGCATTACTAATGCTACTCAAAAATCTACATGTGTATTTTACCAAAACAATCAGGCAACACAGCCACGAGCTTCTACCAGACCACGAATGATTCTGCTTTCAGATATTTGTTCCCAGGCCTCAACAAACACCAGCAAAATCTCTTCCTAGAAATATGGTCACAAAACGAGGTTCATTCTTAAAGCTAAAATTGTCCTTGGCAAACTTGTGCTGACTTCCACTGTGTTCATACTAAGTACCACCAGGACACAGCATTCTGTTCAGTTCCTTGGAAACAGATTTAAAGAGAACTCATCCTGCGAGATTCATAAGAGACTGCATGTACTTAAGGAAGGATGGTGCATTAGAGATTTTTGTTTTCATTCTGAAGAGACTTTTCTTTCTTTCTTTCCTCCCCTCCCCCCCACCCCACCTCTCTCTTGTTGATGCTCACCCAGAAATATTTTCCCATTGATTTTTAGGGAGAGTGGAAGAGAGAGGGAAAGACAGAGAGAAAAATTGATGTGAGAGGAAGACGTTGATTGGTTGCCTCCTGCATGAGCCCTGACCAGGGTCGGGCCAGGGAGGAGCTTACAACTGAGGTACGTGCCCTTGACTGGAATTGAACCTGGGACCCTTTGGTCTGCAGGCCAACGCTCTAGCCACTGAGCCAAACAAGCTAGGGCACTACCAACCATTTTTAAAAAGTATTCTAAAAAATCCAGTGTAAATGCCAATCTCTTTGGTACTATAGATCAATTTCCCTATTGTATATTTATCATATGCTCATTATGTGAAACAAAGCATTTTTAATTATTCAAGATTTTCAACAATGACAATTGACAGGTACTCCAAATGCTTCTAATTTAGCTAAGTACTCTAAAAAATGGTTAAAAGGTAAAAAAGTAAACCACTTAAAAACTCTAGAAGCCTTTAAATGGCATCTACACCTTAGAAGGCAAATATTATAGCCAATTTTTATAAGAGTAATTCTAAGAGAAAGACTAGCGCAACCACAGCATAATATAATCATACAGCCATGGATGTACAATAAATCTAAACAGCCACTTAACATTAGAACTATCAGTTACAGTTCCCAAAGTTGTTAGATATTGAAAAGAAGGTGGAGTAGGCCACTGCTCAGATGGCTCACAATGATCCCTGCCTTCTGATATTCACAATCTCTGATGGAGGCCATTACAATCACCCATCTTCGTCATAGACTGGTTTCCCCACACTGAGAAGACCATTCCCACTGAGCAGGTGGAACCTGTGATTTCCTTCTAACAAATGGAATATGGACAAAGAAATGGGATATCATCTCTCTGGTTAGATCACAAGAGATGGTGACTTCTGTCTTACCAGCAAGCTCTCTCTCTTGGCCTGGCCAGCATGGCTCAGTGGTTGAGCATCAACCTATGAACCAGGAGGTCATAGTTCGATTCCTGGTCAGGGCACATGCCTGGGTTATGGGCTTGATCCCCTGTGTGGAGCATGCAGGAAGCAGCAGATCAGTGATTCTCTCTCATCACTGATGTTTCTCTCTCTCTTTCCCTCTCCCTTCCTCTCTGAAATCCATAAAAATATATTTTAAAAAAACACACAAAACAAAACAGAATAACCTATCTTTCTCGCTGGTTTTGATGAAGCAAACTGTCATGTGGGAGAGGTTCATGGGCTGAGAACTGAGAGCAGCATTTGGCCAACAGCCCAGAAGGAAGCGAATCCTGAAAGCAACCATATAAGCTTAGGGTCTCTCAAAGTCTGCAGTCTTAACCCCAGGAGATGCCCGTGGCCCTGGTAACACCTAGATTGCAGCCTTTGAGACACCCTGAGCAGAGGACCTGGCTAAGCCATACTGGACTCCTGACCTACAGAGACTACAAGACAACAAATTCTGTCATTCTAAGCCAGTAGGTTTTGGGGTAATTTGTTACACAGCAATAGCTGGTTAAGGCAGAAGGGTCATTTGCTGTGCCATTGTCTTATGTTGATAAACCATGATTTAACATCAGTTAGTATTGCTTAATGGAATCAACATACAAATTGTTATACCGCGAATTATTTTCCGTTAGGACCACATTTTTCAGACTTTGCCAGAACAAGACTTCCGCTTTGGGGTTGTCAGGCCATTGGAGGATGGAACTCTTGCAGATTCTCTGCCGCAGCCTCAGATATTGAGAATGTTGCAACACTGGCTCCAGCAGAATAAATACAATCACGTCCATGTTTTCATCCATCAGCCTCTGCAAGGCCAAGTAGAACGCTGTTTTAAAGCTCCAGCTTCTGGCATACTTTCTGGTTAAAACAAATATTGTTTTCTTGCTTTGGTTGATGCTCTGCATGAGGTTATCAATAATGGCCAATCCCGGGTCCCAATCCCTCTCCTCCAAACACAGCAGCACGTTTTTTTCTTCACTCTCTTCCAGGTGGAAGCGCAGCTCATTGATCACCCAGTCTGTGACAGAGGGATCTTTGGTGTCGTAAGAAACATAAGCATCATAGAAAGTTTGGGATGTGGAAAGAGACCTATAGCCTTTGACCTTTGCTAAACACACGTGATAAATAAACCAGAAATCCCAGTAAAACCAATGGTGAGCCAGAGCCGCCAACATAACTGTGAGAGTCAGGAAGGATGTGAAGAAACATAATATGGCCGCAATGGTGTCTGAAACACACGTGGTTAGCTCTAGAGTCACAATACTCTTCCCTATTTGGTCCCCAGGACTGCTGCACGTGACATCTGTCAGCCGAGGAATTGTGACATTCAAATTTTCATCCATCCATCTCAGAAAATCTCCCATGTCACAGGTGCAGTCAAAGGGGTTTCCATCTAGCCTCAAAAGGGCTAAGTTGCTGTTCTCATTTGTCTGAAACGTGGATCTGTTGATCATCTTTAACCTGTTGGAACTTAAGTCGAGGGTTACCAGGCTGCTGTTTGCTGAAACTAAGCCAGAGGGCAGCTGGGCAATTAAATTTTCACCCAGTAGGAGCGTCTTAAGTGAGGATGTGATTTTAGATAGGCTGTACGTTACATAATACAGACGGTTTCTGCTTAAGTCAAGCAACCGGAGACCAGGAAAGTACTGGAGTAACGTCCAGTTGAAGAAATGTAGCTTATTATCATTTAGATACAACTTGGTGAGAGTCCTGGGCAGGTTAATGAAGGCTTGTTTGGGAATACGCTCAAGGTTATTAAAGGATATATCAAGCTGATCCAGTACGTTGAGATTCCTGAAAATGCACATGTACCTCTTATCTGCGGCCTTCCACAAAATGTCCAGGCGGTTTCCACTGAAATCTAATTGTTTCAGGGACCTGCTGCTCAAGTTGTACTCTGTCAAGGTATAAATGTTGTTTTGACTCACATTTAAAACTTGCAGCTTTGTTAAATTTTTAATGAAGCCCAGCCGGTGTGTTACCCCTGCTATTTGGAAATAATGTTCATTGTTGCTGAGATCTAGAACCTCTAACTCAGGCAACTCATTGAAAGCACTATTAGCATCAAAGTCCAGTTTATTGTGTGTAAAATCCAAATATTTGAGTTGGGACAGAAATGAAAACTCACTCCCATTTAATGCTTGACCATTGCCATTGGAAGACAGATTTAAGCAAGAGATGTTAGGGAAAGCTTCAAATTGCTTTTGCCCAATGAAGAAAATATTGTTCAGGCTTAAATCTATGGCTCTGCCATACTTTACACATTCTGGTTTTATTAAAGGTTTGGTGCTATGATAAAAATTCGAATGTGGGTCAAACTCGCTATCGGCTGAGCGTGGTTTGAGGACATGACTGTGGACAGTGGCGAGATGCGCACCACTTTGCCTGGTACCATTGACTAAGGGCGAAATTCTGTTTGCTGACAAGTAAATGACCTTCAGTTGGCTCAAGTTCTTGAAAATGGTAAAATCAATTTTATTAATAAAGTTAATGCCCAAGTTGATAGTCATTAAGTTCGAGAGGCCCATCAGGGGCTGGAAATCTTTAAACCTAAGTTCCTGGAACACATAACCCTTTAAATGCAAGGCCCGGAGATAGGTAAGGTTAGAGAAGTTTGGAGAAAGAGTAACATACTGTAAATATTGTGTCTTTATATAGTTATAAGACAAGTCCAGGATTTCTAAGTGGGGCAGTTTGGTCAGGAATTCCCCAGAGGCGATTTCTTGTACCAAGTAGTTGAATTCTAGATACAGCTCCTTCAGATTAGGCATCTTGTCAAACCAGCTTGAATTAATCTTCCGGAGGGAAGTGCTAGAGAGGTTGAGATATTCAAGTTTGGTCAAGCTGTCAAAAGCGTTGCCATCTATGGAAATGGAAGCGTCTCCTGCACAAGGTGTACAGGGGAATGGAGCGTTGAAGCACCTTGGACAGTTCCCGCTCAAATCGAGGACCCTTAAATTGCCCAGGTCCTTGAAGTCTGCTTTATGGACGGTGTTGATGTTGGTGTTGCTAAGATACAGTTTCCTTAAGGATCTTGGCAGGTTGAGGGGCACCCTGGAAAGGTTATTAAAGGACAGCGTGAGCGCCTTCAGGTTTGCAATCTCTTTGAAGGCCCCGTCAGCGATAAAGGTTTTATTACACACGTTGCCAAAATAGCATTTCCAGCCCAAATTGAGACTTTCCAAGTCCCTCAGGCCAGAAGTGTCGTTTTTAGTGACAGAAATGATGTTGTTTTGAATTAGACTCAAATGCCTCAAAGACTCCGGCAAACCAGAGGGTATCTTGTCTAACTGGTTGTTCTCAAGTAGTAACACCGTTAGCTTTTGCAAGTTGAGGAATGCCCCATCGGCGATGTTCATGCCTTTTTTATTTCTCTGATAATTTTCAAAGTAGGGTGGCAGCATGGCATTGCGGTTCAGGTTGATCACGGTGAGGTTGTGCAGGCTTTGAAAAGACCTGTTCGTGATGTGTGTGATTAAGTTATCCGACAGGTCTAGCTCTGTGACAGCTGGGCCCACGGTCTGGGGGACTTCTTGCAGTCGCCGGTTGTTGCATTCTGCGATAACAGAGCCGTTTTGTGTTTTCTCGTCGCAAGGAAAGCTTCTTCTCAAATAATTGGTTTCTGTGGAGAACCCACAGGAATCTGAGATTAGCAGGACAAGGCAGGTCAGAAGCAAAGACTGTAGGGTCATGTTTTCCTAAGGAAAATTGAAAGTGGGGGCACAGTATTAGAGCAGCAATATCTTCTGGGTGTCTCCTAAGGAAATCAACAGGGGGTCACTAGCCTTTGCATGGCTTTGGAAGTGGGAGTTCTCTTAACCACAAAATAAATTGCATTAAATTAGGTTCATAACAATTGTAAGTTTTCACTGACTTCAGCTTCATGGTGCTATAGAAGTTGGAGATGGCCTGGCCGGCGTGGCTCAGTGGTTGAGCATCGACCTGTGAACCAGGAGGTCACAGTTCGATTCCCTGTCAGGACACATACCCAGGTTATGGGCTTGATCAATGCAGGAGGCAGCCTATCCATGATTCTCTCTCATCATTGATGTTTCTCTCTCTCTCTCCCCCACTTCCCTCCTCTCTGAAATCAATACAAATATATATTTTTAAAAATAAGTTGAAGCCCTAACCGGTTTGGCTCAGTGGATAGAGCGTCAGCCTGCGGACAGAAAGGTCCCAGGTTCGATTCCGGTCAAGGGCATGTACCTGGGTTGTGGGCACATCCCCAGTGGGGAGTATGCAGGAGGCAGTTGATCGATGTTTCTCTCTCATCAATGTTTCTAACTCTCTATCCCTCTCCCTTCCTCTCTGTAAGAAATCAATAAAATCTATTTTTTTAAAAAGGAAGTTGAAGATGGAGCTACCTGCGATTTTGATGATGAGAAAACCTGGGAAACTTTTGCAGAGATATTCACCAAGGTGCCCCCCCCCCCACTCCCCACAACGGGCAGATGCTGAACCATGGTATGGCTCATGCTAGATGTATAGCACAGCAAGCTATGGAGCTATAGCTTCAACCTGTTAATATAACGCTTGATGAAGCTTTGGCCAGTCCCAAGGAGGGTTCAGGTCCAGCTTCTAGTACAATATCATTCATGATCTCCAGCTACAGTGATGTCTACCGTATCTCCACAGCCACGCCTCGTTATTGGCATTCCCAATTTTTCTACACCCCGTGGTGGTACGTGTTCTCTGATTGCCTTATGTGAAAGGCAAGTGGACACCTTCTGCTGATAATCATAACAACAAACAAAGTGCCAGTTATTGTGCGAAACACAAACATGTTCTCACCCGTATCCATGCTCACAGCGCCACGGCCAGACAGGTTCCTATCATCGTCCACACTGTGTAAGTGAAGGAACAAAGTCCGAGGCTCAGGCAGCTCTCAGAAGGGGGATGTATTGCAGAGCTGGGACTTGGGTCAGTGTGATTCCAACATCCTGTTTGTAACCACCAGCCGTCACCCTACACAAGCTCATTTTGAAATCTTCCTGCCCTAGTAATGCCTCAAACACAGATCAGCCGTTTTCAACCGTTGGCATCTCATGGCACACAGAAACTATCGACTACAGTGCTGTGGCACACCAAAAATGATATCATTTTTTTTTTTTGGATCTGACAAAAAATAGGTGTAACTTTCATTGCTTTATGTAAAAATGAAATAAATAACAGTAGTTACCCATCCTTTTTTGTTCCAAAGTGACTTTTTAAAAAGTGGGTTTTTTTTAAATTGATTTTTAGAGAAAGAGGAAGGGCGAGGAATAGGGAGATACAAACATTGATGAGAAACATCATCCATCAGCTGCCTCCTGCACACACACCCGTTCCCCCCAACTCCCCCTCCCCACACACACACGGGATGGAGCCTGAAACCTGGGCATGTGCCCTGATTGGGAATGGAACCAGTGACCTCTTGGTTCTTGGTTTGATGCTCAACCACTGAGCCACACCAGCTGGGCCCAAAGTAACTTAAAAAAAAATCAGGTGCCTATACTTGTATATAAGGATTTCTGGTACTAAGAATTAGCCAATCAAACACAATCTTATATGCAACCTGACCAATAAGATGCAACTTTATTACATGACCAATAGATTTATGGTTCAAGACAGGCATTCACACTGGTTTCTCAAAGTCCTCTTTACTTAATGCTTAATGCTTAACTTTTACTTAAAGAAAGCCCTGCTTTAGCTGGTGTGGTGGACAGGATTTTAAGATGGCCCCTATGACTTTTGCCTCCTGATGCTTCTGTGGTAATTATGTTATATTGTGTGGCAAAATGGAGAAGATCGAGTTGGACTTAATAGTAATCGAATCATATGCACCTTTAAAAGCAGACTTTTCTCTGCTAGTAGCAGAAGGGAAAGTCAGAAGGATTGGAAGCAGGAGAAAAATGGGACACACTCTTGCTGACTTAAGATGGAGGGGGCTGTTGACAAGGAATGCAGGCAGCCTTGAGCGGCTCCCTGCTGACAGCCAACAGGAAATGCTGTCCCAGCCCACCCCATTTTACAGCTACAAAGAACTAAAACTGCACTGGCTGGTTTGGCTCAGCCTGCGGACTGAAGGGACCCGGGTTCGATTCAGGTCAAGGGCACATGCCTGGGTTGCAGGCTTAGTCCCCAGTAGGGGGTGTGCAGGAGGCAACCAATCAATGATTCTCTCTCATCATTGATGTTTCTCTCTCTCTCCCTCTCCCTTCCTCTCTGAAATCAATACAAAAACAAAAATACAAACAAACTAAAGCTGACTGACAACCCAAATGAACTTGAAAACGGATCCTTATCCAGAGCTTCTAGCTAAAACTCCAGCTTGGCCAACACATTGACATTGGCCTATGAGACCTAGAGCAGACAAGCCAGACACACCCACCCAGCCTCTGACCTACAGGAAGTGCAGCTAATAAGTGGGTAGCATTTGAAACCTCTAAATGTGGGGGCTATTTGTTATGTAGAAACAGAAAAAAATATGTCTGGATAACATGTGTGAAAAGAGGTTTCATGGCTTGAAAACTTGCAGAGGCCACCACAGGTCTGCAGACTCCGCATCTCCCCTGGGAGACACAGGTGCACCAAGAGGCCATGAAGCTTGGAGATGTGAGCAACTGTGGGGGGTGACCCAGGTTATGTTGTATTTGCCTGGCATCTAAGCACACCTAAGCCTGTGTGAGTTCCAAGTGTGAACACAGCTGGATTCAGAAGTCACTTCCTGATTCTTCCTGTCATTTCCTAGCTGGGAGATGGCCTGGGGAGTCTGTGATCCCACACACAGCTTAGTCATTAGCTCACCGTCTAGTGAGTTAGACATGAGTTAAACTCAACATTACACCATTTCAGCTGTGACACAAAGAAGCATGTGATACCATAAGAGCCCAAACAGAGGAGGCTCTGACCTGCTCAGGGAGGCTGGGAAAGATTTCCCGGAGGAAGTGAAGCGCGAGCTGTGACTGGCATGAATAAGGCAGAAAGAAGTCCAAAGACTGGTCCAGCATATGCAAAGGCTCTGAGAGTATTCCTCCAAGTTTCCCATGCTGTGCCTTCAGAGGAGTCTTGGACAGGAACCAAGAGTGCCTGGGTGTGGCCCTAGCTGGTTTTGCTCAGTGGTTAGAGTATCAGCCCACAGACTGAAGAGTTCTGGGTTCCATTCCGGTCAGGGGCTCATGTGGGCTCGAACCCTGGTGGTGGGGGACATACAGGAGGCAGCTGATCCATGATTCTCTCTCATCATTGATGTTTCTGTCTCTCTTCCTCTCCCTTCTTCTCTGAAATCAAATATATATATATAATTTTTTTTAAGAGTGCCATGGTGTGGACTTGAGACAAAGCACACCAGGTTTCAAGTCCTCAAAGCTGGTGGAGACCCTCAGAGAACTGCTTGCAGCCGTAGGACCCAGAATAAGAGGACGGGCCAAGAGGATTAGAATGACACCTAAGGGATGGCAAATAGCGGTTACTGAGGACCTCAGGATCTCTGGGTCACTACATACAATGGACATTGTTCAGTTCCCATCTTAAGGAACATGTGACTATAAGGCACCAAAAGATAGCCAGGGACTTAAGGAAAGATGAGAGTAGCCCTAGTCAGTTTGGCTCAGTGGAGAGAGCATCAGCCTGCGGATGCTCTGAAGGGTCCCTGGTTCAATCCTGGTCAAGGGTACATGCCTGAGTGGTGGGCTCGATCCCCAGTAGGGTGTGTGCAGGAGGCAGCCATTCAATGATTCTCACTCATCATTGATGTCCCTCTCTCTCTCCCTCCCTCTTGGCCACACTCAGGCCTCTGGCTACCAAGAGTTGTGGCTCCAAAATGACTTCAGAGGAAACCAGGTCCCAGACAGAGCGAGAAGGAGCTCAAGGAGAACTTGCTGTCATTGAGAGGGAACCACCCGGCCTGGCAGGAGACAAATGGCAAGTCTGCAAATAAACGAGAGAAATAGCAACACTGCAAAAAAAGAAAAAAGAGAGAACTAGCAGCTCTACAAACAAAATAGAGGGGAAAGGGCAATTACGCAAATAAGATGGAAAGTGGAACTATGCAAATAAAACAGAGAAGCTGAGAGGGAGAGAGGAAGGAAGGGAGAAAAGGAGGGAGGAAGGGAAGGGGAGAGGAAAAGGGGGAGTGATAGAGAGAGAGGGAGGGGAGAGAGAGAGAGAGAGAGAGAGAGAGAGAGAGACTTCAGCTGTTTGAGCCTGACAGCTGAAGGTTCCCATAAAGTGACAGTAAAGGCTAGGACCCTCCAAGGTCGGAGAAGGCGCAGGAGGTGACCACAGCAGACAAGGGATGCGGAGGAAGGTGAGGAAGATGCCCAGCGCAGGTGGTTGGGCCGTAGGTGATGGGGCAGAGAAGCCTCAAGGTCAGCCCGAGTGAAGCCCATTCACATCCCGGAGGCCTGACTCTGGAAAGCGGCAGCAGCCATGGCAGGGGACTGGCTAGGGGCCTTCAGGAGAGGCTAGACCACTCCCGGTCCTCTCCCTGAGACTTACTATCTTGAAAGGTCGAATGCAGAGTTCAGGCCTCCAGGCATGACCGAAGGCCCGAACAACTGCCAACGAGAAAACATGAAGGTGAAAGAACAGTCAGCATCTAGAGTGTGGAACCCCGGCCTCCTGGCTCCCTGGGTTCTGGGAACTCTAGCAGCCACGGGCTCCTGAGCATCCCATTCCAGCACCCCCAGCAGCAGACTGGAAGGTCGCTGGGAAGACAGACAGGCACAGTAGCAGGGTCACGAGTCCACAATTTAAAGGGACACCCAGAAACTTAGTCACTGGGATGAACACTATTTAAAAAAATTAAAACCCTTGACAGACAACATAGCAACATTTAATTTAATTTAATTTAATTTAATTTAATTTCATTTCATTTCATTTCATTTCATTTCATTTCATTGATTGTTAATCCTCACCTGAGGCAATTTTTCCATTGATTCTTTTTAGGGAAAGTGGAAGAGAGAGGGAGAGTCAGAGAGAAACATCTATGTGAGAGGAACGTATCGATTGGCTGCCTCCTGCACGTGCCCCAACAGGGCCAGTGATCAAGCCTGCAACCGAGGTGCGTGCTCTTGAGTGGGAACTGAACTTGCAGCCCTTGGGTGCGATGGCCAATGAATGCTCAAACCACTGCTCAGGGCTGGTGTACGGTTTCTTTCATTCACACAGATCCTGTCTGGCACAGCTTCCCAATCCCCTTTTTCATTCTGAAATTCCAAAAGGCCTGAGCACCAGAAGGTTTTGTAAACATGCTGGGCAGCAAACCCTGATCTGGACGGAGCCAAGGCTACAGTCATCTTGACTTAGCCACTTAGCATGAGCATCTGGTTTCATGGCGGAAACAGCGTCTGGTTTCATGGCGTCATGACCCAGAGCCGCTGGGAGTGAGCTGTTGTGTAGCGTGCAGGTACATGTTATCTTGCTAGAATAAGAATTCTCAACATTCACACGACTCTGGCCCACAGGGGTCCGATAAGGGATTGTGGATCAATACTTCAATCCCCTTTGGTGCGGACACATCAGCAAGTCCTGAATGTTCCTTGGCATGTGTTAAATCGGGAAATAGAATGTGGCTGTTGACGGGCCAAGCTGTGGCGTTCACAGGCCTGAGGCACTTTGGCCTGCATGGCCCCCTTCTTCCATTAAAAAAAAAATAGTAACTATGATATTTTATGATCCCTTCGGTAAAAAAATGAATATAGCCCTAGCTGGTGTTGCTCAGTGCATAGACCATCAGCCTGCGGACTGAAGGGTCCACGGTTTGATTCCGGTCAAGGGCATGTACCTCAGTTGCAGGCTCCTCCCCGGCCTGTGACCCGGTCAGGGCTCGTGTGGGAAGCAACTAATCGATGTGTTTCTTTCACATTGATGTTTCTCTCTGTCTCTCCCTCTCCCTCCCACTCTCCCTAAAAATTAATGGAAAAATATCCTTGCATGAGGATAATAAAAATGAATATAGCCCTAACCGGTTTGGCTCAGTGGATAGAGCGTTGACCTGTGGACTGAAAGGTCCCAGGTTCGATTCCGGTCAAGGGCATGTACCTTGGTTGTGGGCACATCCCCAGTGGGAGGTATGCAGGAAGCAGTTGATTGATGTTTCTCTCTCATTGATGTTTCTAGCTCTCTATCTCTCTCCTTTCTTCTCTGTAAAAAATCAATAAAATTTATTTTTTAAAAAATGAATATAATTCAGGCTAGATTATATTCATTATTTGCTGATTTCCAAAGCATTTATAATCTTTCTTTAAAGTACCATGAACCTGCCCTGCCCGGTTGCTCAGTGGTTAGAGCATCAGTTTGCTCACAGAAGAGTCTTGGGTTTGATTCCTGGTTAAGGGCACGTACCTGGGTTGCAGGTTTGGTCTTGGCCCCGCTCAGGGTGAATGTGGGACACAACCAATTGATGTGTCTCTCTCACATCAACGTGTATGTTTTCTCTCTCTCTTCCACCTCTCCCCTTTCTGTTCTCTCTAAAAATCAATGGAAAAAAAAATATCCTCAGGTGAGGGTTAACAACATCAATAAAACGTGTCATGAGCTGCAGGCCCTGTGCCTCCTGTGCCTAAGGAGAAGTTGGCCCTGCTTGTCAATGAGGGCATAACGGGCTCAGATCAAGCCCCTGAGACAAGTAGGAGATACTTTCTGGAAAGTAGATTCCATATTAGACGGGGAGCTGGTGACATAAAGGACCAGCATTGCGTGGAAGTGGTGGAACAGAGGGTCAGAGAAGGAAAGTGTTGCAGGTTGAACTGTGTCCCCCTACAAAGGCATGTTGAAGTAGTTTGAACCTCTGGACATGTGAATGTGACCTTGTGTCCTTACAGATGGAATCAAGGTCATACTGGGTTAGTGTGTGCCCCAATCCAATGACTGATATCCTTCTAACAAAAGGGATATTTGGTCCTAGCCAGTTTGGTTCAGTGGATAGAACACTGGCCTGAAGACTGAAGAGTTCTGGGTTCGATTCTGGTCAAGGGCACATGCCCAGGTTGCAGGCTCCATCCCCAGTAGGGGGTGTGAAGGAGACAGCCGATCCATGATTCTCTGTCATCATTAATATTTCTCTCTCTCCCTCTCCCTTCCTCTCTGACATCAATACAAATCTATTAGAATAGCGGTTCTCAACCTGTGGGTTGCAATCCCTTTGGGGGTCGGATGACCCTTTCCCAGGGGTTGCCTAAATACATCCTGTATATCAGATATTTACATTACAATTCATAACAGTAGCAACATTACAATTATGAAGTAGCAACGAAAATAATTTTATGGTTGGGTCACCACATGAGGAACTGTATTAAGGGTCATGGCATCAGGAAGGTTGAGAACCACTGAAATAGAAGAAGAAGAGGGACATTGGACACAGGCAAACACAGGAAAGAAGGCCACGCGAGGATGGACACAGAGATCAGAGTGAGGCAGCTACAAGCCAAGGACACCGAGGACTGGCTTGCTCCACCGGGAACCAGGAGAAAGTCATGAGACAGTTTCCCGCTGAGCCCACGAGAAGGAACCAACCCTGTGGACACCACCTAGATGGCGCAATTCTGGCCTCCGGAATCGGGAGAGGAGACATGTCTGTTGCTTCCAAGCACAAAGTTTGGGGGACTCTGTTATGGCAACTGCGGGTGACAGAGAGTGAAAGCAGAGACTGGGTAAATGAGTGTTCAGTGGAACCCACCGTCAAGGGAAGTTCAAGTGGAACCCACCATCAAGAGAAGTTCAAGTGGATCCACCGTCAAGAGAAGTTCAAGCTGCTGGAACAAAGCCCTTGGGCTGGGCATGGCCTTGGTGAGTTCACTGCACAGAACACCCTGAGGGTGGCCAAGTCTGTGTGGTCTGGACCTTTCACTGGGTGTGGCTTTGGAACACCCACAAAAAATCCAGACCCATTTCTTTAGACAAAGCATGTGAATCACACACACAAAGCAATCTGCCTAACTTCCCCTCCCAGCCCAAGCCAGTGGTTGCTGGCTACGGCGGAAGCGATTTCACAAATGTTTTCCTATTTTCTGTGCAGAGTCAGTTCTATGGTTGGGTCCATGGCACATGAAAAGCCAAAACTCCTCAGGTTCAGAAGGAGCCAAACAGTATGATAAAAATGGCCTGTCCCACCCGTGGCTCAGTGGTCAAGCGCCGACCTATGAACCAGAAGGTCGAGGTTCAATTCCAGTCAAGGGCACATGCCAAGGTTGTGGCTCGATCCCCAGTAGGAGGTCTACAGGAGGCAGCCGATCCATGATTCTCTCTCTCTCCCCATTCCTTCCTCTCTGAAATCAATAAAAAATATTTTTTCAAAAACAAAACACAACCTGTATCAGTCATTGTCTAAACCTTCCTTCTCAACCTGGACCCCCAAAACACAATTTTAAAAGATCAGCGCAGTTGGAGGAACAGCTCAGAGAAGTCTGCCTTAGCCAAGGAACTCTGGGATTCAGAGTAAACCAAGGGGCTACCCCCAGGACCCAGCCTAAGAGGGGGGTAAGAGCTGTAGGCAGGGCAGAGACTGGGTTCAAAAAGACTGACCCCACCCAACGATGCCAAAATCAATCTCACAGGTTTTCCCACACCATCTAAGGTGAAGGGGGTCTACCAGATGCCTAAGGCTGTCTTTCTGGGATAAAGCGTTTTTATCCTTTCACATCCATGCCCTGCGTTGCACAGAGATGTCGCAATGAGGTGTCCTTCCTTCTCTCTTTAAAAAGCTTCCTTTACCAAGATGTGATTTGCCCATCTCTCCAGCTGCACCCCTTTCTCAGCATGAGTCCTGCTGATGCCTGCTAACACTATAGGGGCAAGAGGACCTATTGATTATCTACTCTAATAAAAGCGTAATATTGAAATTGACCATTTCTTCGGTATGCCTAAGCCATGCCCACCAGCCAATCAGAGCGACTGTATGCAAATTAGCCCAGCCAAGACGGAGGAGGCCGCAGACCCAGCCCAGCAGGGCAGACTGAAGACCTCTGCCCTGAGATCCACGTGGCAGCCGCAGGTGGGAGAAGCAAGCCAGCCCCGAGGCTGTGGGGCATGGATCTCGGGGCACATGGAGGCCTAGCGAGCCCACACTGCAGTCCAGGGGAGACAGAATCTGTGCCATTGGAAGGTCCCCAGTGGAGGAGTGGATGGTCCAGAGGTGGAGGTGCTCCTGCTTTGCAGCTGCAGTGCCGGGGCTGCATGGGCAGCTGCCACCTGGCTGGGGCTGAGCCCTGAGCTGGGGGTTAATGCCCCCTCCCCATGGAAACTTTAATGAGGGAAGGAGGGCTGCTGCCTCTCTCTCTCTCTCACACACACACACACACCCTCCTGGGCCCACTCTCTTGCTGGCTCCATTTTCTCTGCAACAGGGGCAGGGCTCACCCTTCAGAGCTGGGGTGAACCTGCCAGAGCCAGGAGATGGAGAGATGGGCAGGGGGCGGGCAGAGGGAGCAGCAGCCTGGGAGAGTTTGAGGGGAAGTAACCAGGTGGTGGAGGGGTGGAACAGGATGGAGGGAAGAACTTTATAAAAGAGTCAGTGG
>PVJC01022067.1:0-27676 GCA_004026665.1 Murina feae | reverse complement strand
CAGATTGAGAAAAGGATGTCTGACTGCCGGTGTAGGCCCAATTCAGGGATCAGGCCTAAACCGCAGACAGACATCCCCTGAGGGGTCCCAGATTGGAGAGGGTGCTGGTTGGGCTGAGGGGACCTGTTCCCCTCGTGCACAAATTTTGTGCACTGGGCCTCAGAAGCAGTATACTAGACTCTTAGCCCTATGAGGGCAAGGACTCTGTGCTGTTCACAGTGAAATCTTCAACACCTATTTCATGCAAGATTAGCTGAAATAGTGCACTGAAGTTTGAACTCAAGTCTTTTTGAACTATAACATTTTTTGCCTCTATTAACAATAGAGCTTATCAACTGACTTGTAGATGCTTAAAATTTCCTTGGAGAGATTCTATTTAAACATGTCTATCAGGTGCCTGGGTGATCAAATCTATAATAATATCTAATCTAATGCAAATTGACCCTCACTCCATTACACCGACAAGCCATGCCCACCAACCAATCAGGAGCAAATATGCAAATTAACTCAACTAAGATGGTGGTGGCCACAGAGCTGGAGTTGCCCCCGGCAATGGAGGAAGTCAGGGCCTTGTGGGCCCTGAGCTCTACTCAAGGCTACAAAGTTTCAGTTTTAGAAGATAAACAAACCCCAGATACCTGTGGGGCTGGGACCTTGGGTTGCCAGAGGCAACCCAGACTTCGAGCCGGGGGAGGAGGGAGCGGGGGTGAGTGGTGGGGGCGAGGGAGGGACCAAGGCAACAAAGTTTCAATTATAGAAGTTAAATAAATCCCAGTTACCTGCTTCCAGCCAGGCACCCCAGTAGGGACCTGAACCCTGAAGGGGCTGTGGGCAGCCTGAAACGGCCCTCTACCCTTCACCCAGGCTGGCCAGGCATGCCAGCAGGAGGACATCCCCTGAGGGGTCCCAGACTGCGAGAGGGCACAGGCCAGGCTGAGGGACCGCCCCCCAAGTGCACAAATTTTTGTGCACCAGGCCTTTAATATAATAATAAAAGCATAATATGCTTATTAGACTGGATGACCTTCCAGATGACCTTCCAGATGAAGCCAAGGCTGCAAGGAAAATCCAGGTCCTAGGTGCCTTCCAGCGGCCAGAGAGAAGCCCGGGTCTTGGAGAGAGGCTCAGTCCTGGGTGCCAGAGGGAAGCCGGTGCTGGTAGCCGGGGGAAGGAAGGCCTATTCTTGCACAAATTTTGTGCATCGGGCGTCTAGTATTGTTATAATTTCTTAATGAATTACAAAAGAAAACTTACCAATATAGTCAAGAGTTTTGTAAGAAACTATTCTCAAGAAAATACCTCACAAAACAAATTAGTATTGTTAAGAATTTAGAAAATGTTTCTAAAGCTTGATATTTTTCACACAGGAATTAGCCCTCCATGTTTCTGTTGTACCAAATATAGAGCACAAGGGAATCATTTGGTGAATGTGAATCACCAAGTAAAACCCACTTTTCATGTATGCCTATTAAAAGGAAGACATTTTTGCAGAGACATAAATGTGTGTATAGTTTGTGAGCCTACCACTTCTCAGCCGTTAAGTTTACGATGTTAATAATTACACCATCTAAGCAAAGTTTCACTTCAATTTCTTTTTTTCCATTGTTTCCTCTACCTTATCCCTTTCTTTGGTTAAGTTTTAATATTTTGCCAAAGTACCATTGAATAAAGTAATACTAAAAGCACTTTAGCTGCCAATGAGTAATGAAACTTGTAAAAACCTGCAGATTCAAAGGCGTGCATAAGAAAAATGAACATGTCGCCAGACACACATCCTAATTGTTTCCCAACAGGTTTGTTCAAGTTGACAATTATAAAAACTGAAACTAGAACGTAAAAAGTTAGTTGTAAAAATGTCTATTTTAAGTCTCTTTTTATGAGCTTACTCAGAGAGAACAGAACTGAAAATTGATCATGACATTCTGTATACACCGCTAATACAAAATTCTACTAATGGCAGACTTCTGAAAATGTCCAAGAAGAAATATTATCACTTTGAAAACTATTATGAAGATAGGAAGTATAAAGACTTTGGAGATAAAGGCTCTCTCTTTTTCAGAAATCAGTTGGGTATATCACACATTTTAGAAAACTTCTGTATTTAAAAATAAAACTACATATTAGAAAGCACATACATGTATACACATATTAGTTTAAGTATATTTAAGTTATGTTGAAAATTTTGGTGGCTAGGAAAAGATGTAAAAGAGGATAGTCTTAGACTTCAAGAAAATATTAGCAGATACTTACGATATGCAAAAGTTTTAACACATCCACAAACCTGTAAAAAACAGCAACGAAAGAAATGTTTTAAATGAGTCAATGGGGAAACAGAGTCTTCTGAATCATGAATTAGATACTTACACTTTCTCTGAGCTCATGATCTCCTTGGCAATATAATGGACTTTACTTTTTATTCCAGTATCTTCATCCTGTGGATAAGAGTGCATGAAGAAAGCATAAATTAACAAAAGAATAATGAAGAACAGTTTTGAACTAGTCAGATATAAATTCAGTTCCATTACTTACAAGTTTTTGAGTAGAACACATTTCATGCCATATAAACATCTCAAATGACAAATGCAGAGAATTAGGTGCACTTATTAAACTTAATACAGGAGAAGCTGAAAGAATCGGTGATCCTCTGCCATCACCAGCCCTAGACTGATGGGCTTCCCCAAGACGCCCCTGACCCTTGGTGAAGCACAGCCATCAGTGGTTCAAAACAGAAATGACCCCAACAGATACCACATGTACATTCTTCTTGGGGTGCACACAAGTAGTGCGAGATTAGTGAGTATCTGACAGGAATGTGTAAGAGTACTTTACCCAAAGAAAAGCCACGAAGTCAAACACCTCAAGTGCAGTCTGAAAAGGGCTCTTTTTCACAGTCTACACCAAACACTGGCCAACATTTCAGCCACGGCTCTCTTCAATTTACTTAAAATCCCTTTTAGAAATATGCTCTTTTACATCTGTTTTATTCTAAAGAGCTGAAATGATGCACCGGAAACCTGTATAATTTTGTTAGCCAGTGTCACTGCAGTAAATTCAATAAAAAGGTAACAAAAGAGCAGAAATGAAATTGTTTAAAATACGTACTGCTTTGTGTGTAAATTAAATACTCTAGCAGGAAGAAAAAATGTTCACTCTGAGCAGGGAGAGGTGATTATGATTAGGTTCTTTTATTACAATAATTTATATTAGCATAAGTCAGTATTTTTATTTATTTTTATCCTCATCTGAGGATATGCTTATTGATTTTTTTAATAGAAGAGAGAGAGAGAGAGAGAGAGAGAGAGAGAGAGAGAGAGAGAGAGAGAGAGAGAGACAGACACACCAGAACGGGGATGGAGCCCTCAACTTTTGGTGCACGCAATGACACTCCAACACTGAACTGAGTCACCCGGCCAGGGCAAACCTTCATTTTTAGATTCAGTTTTTACTACACTGAAAACCAATGGATCATAAATGGTAGGTGAAGTCATAGAAGTGAATGAGATCAGACATAAAGGAGTATTTAAAGTGAGAACTGGACCATGATCAGAATCCCAAAGAAGACCCACCTGAAACAGGGATTTGCCAAGATTCAAAGTTGATTATTAGCAGAGTTGAGAAGAAAACCCATATTTTCCGATATGCAATCTAGAAATTGTTCTGTTTCCTCCCTGAATCTCTCTTTAGTAACTCTGTTAATCATATTCTTAACAATATTCACTGCTATCCCTGACCAGTGTGACTCACTGGTTGGAGCAGGGGTCCTCAAACTTTTTAAACAGGGGCCAGTTCACTGTCCCTTAGACGGTTGGAGGGCTGGACTATAGTTTTAAAAAAACTAAGAACAAATTCCCAGCACACTGCACACATCTTAGTTTAAGCAGGACAGGCAGCGGCGGCAAAAACACCCGGCATGTGGCCCGCGGGCCGTAGTTTGAGGTTACCTGGGTTGGAGCATCAGCCCCAGCACCAAAGGGTCTCAAGTTCGATTCCTGGTCAAGGGCACGCACCTGAGTTGTAGGTTCGATCCTGGCCCTGGGTCTGGCACGGTCAGGAGGCTATCAATCAATAGATGTCTTTTTCACTCCCCTCTCTCTCTCCACCCCTCCATTCTCCCCCCATCCCCTCAAGATTTAACAAATCCAAACATTCTGCAATATTTGGTTTAAATTCTGTGAACAAATTGTTATATATAACAGGGTTTCCCTCCTCCTTCAGGAATAAACACCAACCTTGCAACGTATTATTTGTCCCTCTGTGTTTCATCTTACTACTGAAGAATTCACATACAATATCAAGAAATCCTAACTCTTTCATCAGAAATACTGTTATGCAAAAAATATTCAAAGTAGTCTATAGAACAACTACTTATAAAAATAATCTCTAAAGAGTAAATAATTATTAATAAAGAATACATAATAGTCTAATTAACCTAGAACAGCAATTTTCAACCTTTTTTCATCTCATGGCACACATAAATTAGTTTCTAAAATTCTGCAGCATACCAAAAAATATATTTTTTTGCTGATCTGGAAAACAGAAGGAATACTTTTTAAAAAAGTGTAATTTTGATTCATTCACACTAGATAGCTATTGCTGTTTGGTTTATTTGTTGTTGTTGTTTTTAATTAAACAATTTAAGGAAAAAGAGGTCAGTGCCCCTGACTAAATAGTCAGGTATTGCATGTTTTAAAAATTATTGCCTTGGCCAGTATAGCTCTGTGATGTTGTCCCATACACCAAAAGGCAGTGGGTTTTATTCCATTCCAGGCACATACCCAGGTTGCCATTTCAATCCCTGGTTGGGGCACCTACCAAAGGCAACCAATTAATGTTTTTCCCTCTCTTTCTCTCTTTCCCTCTCTCTCTTTCCCCATCCTGTCTCTTAAAAAAACACACAATTCTTGAGGCACACTGGTTGAAAATTGCTGGCCTAGAATATTTTGCTTTACCTTGTTACTCAGCTCCCAAACTCTCTTTAAAGGGACAATTAGATAACTTTGACCCTATCCCTATTATTATTCCTCTTTCTAGGGCAGATTGTTGAATAATTGCAACTAACAGATTGAATAAGTGTTGTTCAGCTGAGCAAGATAGGTATAAAATACTCAACTCCATTCACTTACCTTTTTATTTAATTACTTTTAAAAATGTTTTTATCTATTTATTTTATTTTATTTTATTAAATATATTTTTATTGACTTCAGAGAGAAAGGGAGAGGGAGAGAGAGATAGACACATCAATGATGAGAGAGAAATCATTAATTGGCTGCCTCCTGCACAACCCCTACTGGGGATCGGGCCCACAACCTGGGCATGTGCCCTTGACCAGAATCGAACCTGGGACCCTTCAGTCCACAGGCTGACACTCTATCCAAACCAGCTAGGGCTGTTTTTATCAATTTTAGAGAGAAAGGAAAGGAGAGGGAGAAAGAGAGAAACACTGGTTGGCTGCCTCCCGTGAGTACCCTAAGTGAGGATCAAACCTGCAACCTTAGTATGTGCCCTGACTGGGGATCAAACTGGTGACCTTACATGCAGCGGACAACACCCAACCTAATAGTCACACCGGCCAGGGCATTCACTCAGTTTTTATTTTTTTATACAGAGCTAACATTCCTCAGGAAAAAGTTGTAAACACAGCCTGATCTTACAGACTACGTTATCAAGCATACACTAATAACCTGACTACCTACACATATACAGATACACTCACCCATGGATAATTATTTTAAAAAATATTGTAGCAAATTGATGCTTTTCTAACTATTATAATTGGTTTCTCTATGTTATCTGTAGCTAGAAAGTTTAATATTTATAAAATACAATATATCCTTTTAAAATTAAAGAGTCAAAAGAAGTGCATTAAAAATGAAAAAGAGAAACCTAAACCATTGAAAGAACTGAATTCTTGACTCTGCATTCTCTATTCTGAAAGGCTATAAGGCCCTTTACAGGTCAAGAGGTGGTTTTAGCAATATCTATGCAGAAACTAGATACACTATAGATGCTGGAGCATACCTAAAATGAGTATCAGCCTCATACAAAAATTGAAAGTACGTATCCTTTATTTTGGCATCTACCTTTTATGTCCATATGTGTGTGTGTGTGTGTGTGTGTGTGTATAATTGATTTTTTACAGAGAGGAAGGGAGAGGGATAGAGAGTGAGAAACATTGATGAGAGAGAAACATTGATCAACTGCCTCCTGCACACCTCCTAATGGGGATGTACTCACAACCAGGGTACATGCCCTTGACTGGAATCGAACCTGGGACCTTTCAGTCCGCAAGCCGATGCTCTATCCACTGAGCCAAACCAGTCAGGGCTCCTTTTCTTTTTTTATTACCCTCCTTTTGGTACATCTGTAACTCTAAACTTTTTATCCCCCTCTTCAAAACCCTGCTCTACCAGGGCCTGTTGTGGAAAGTGAATCCATAGTAATAAATATGTTATCCTCAGACAGATATCATGCTTCTGTTATAGCAGGGGATGCAATACTTTAACTTAAAAAAACAACTATGGGAGGCCTGACATTCCTTATCAGCAAAATGAATGCTAAATTTTCTATTTTGAAATTGTAAGATTTAATCATTAAGTATCTCAGATCTTCAGGTGTGGTGTGGCAAGTCCATGAGATAGGGGTTGGCGGCGATCCAGAAGCACCACTGGGGCTGTTGGCTATGGAGTATATTTTTCTTTTCTAGAAACGAGACTGTAAACATTGGGGGTGGAGGGCATGGTGGGTATTGGCATGAAGACAGATATGTAGATCAATGGGAAGATACTGAGAGAAGTATACCATTATATTTATGGTCAATGAATTTTTAACTATGTTGTCAAGGCAAATCAATGGAAGAAAGGATAGTTTTCTCAACAAATGGTTGAGAATTACTGGGACAAGTAGATATCCACAAGCAAAAAGATTAATTAGTCCTCTACTTGGCACCATTTATAAAACTTAACTAAAGTCTATCATGGACTTAAATGTTAAGAGCTAAAACAATAACTCTTCCGGAAGTAAATACTGAAGAAAATCTCTGACTTTGGTTTAGGCTAACAGCTTTTAGATATAATGCCAAAATCATGATCCATTTTTAAATTGGTAAAATTAATTTCGTAAGTTTAAAACTGTTATGTTTCAAAAAATACCATCTATAACAATAAAATTGTAATATGCTAATTAGACCAGACGTCCTTCTGGACAACCTTCTGGACAAAGCCAGGCTGGAGGGAAGCCCGGGTCCCGGGTGCCAGAGGGAAGTTGGTGCCAGCAGCCGGGGGAAGGAAGGCCTACTCTTGCATGAATTTCATGCATCGGGCCTCTAGTAAAGAAAATAAAAGATAAGCCACAGATGAGGAGGAAATATTTGCAAATCATGATTCTGTATCCAGAAACATAAAACGTTTATAATACAACTCAGTTAAAAATGAGTAAAAGATATGAATAGACATTTCACTAAAGAAGATGTAACAATAACCAATAAGTATATGAAAAGATGATCAACATAATTAGTCATCAGGGAAATACAAATTAAAGCCACATCAAGACAGCACTCACACCCACAGAATGGCAATAATAAATAATCAGAAGTGAAGCCACTATTGATGAAGATGTGGAGAAACTAGAACCTTTTATACACCGCTGGTGGTTATGGTAGCCCTTGATCATATATTGTGATTTGGGGTTTTAGCTGTCTCCTAATATCACTAAAGGCAGAATTTATATTTCTTGTCTTCCTTGTTATTCTGAGATAATTTCTAAGAGGTAGGAGTCAGGACCATCTTTTCTACATCATTTTAAAATCTGAACTTAGTAACTATCTTTTGATAGCAAGGTTAGCAGGAGAAAACAGCTCTCCTGTCAGCTGATTCATTGCTCTGCAGCTAAGTCTGAAAACATGAGTGATTGTTAGAACCAGGCAGTGCTTAAATGTCAGATTCCCAGGTAACTTGCAAATTCTCATTCTGTAGCTCTGAGATGGGGCATGAAACTGGGTATTAGAAGAGTGAATGAAAGATAAGAAATAGCTCAGCCTTCAAGTAGTGACTAATGGGAGCAAACCAAACATACAAGTAACTATTATAAGGACAACACTGAAACATGCTGACATGTTTTGTTTTTGTTTTTTTAATATATTTTTATTGATTTCAGAGATGAAGAAAGAGAGACAGAGAGAGACAGAGACAGAGACATCAATAATGAGAGAGACTCTGACTGGCTGCCTTCTGCAGGCCCCACACTTGGGATTGAGCCCACAACTTGGGCATGTGCCCTTGACCAGAATCGAACCCAGGACCCTTCAGTCCACAACCTGACGCTCTATCTACTAAGACAAACCAGCTAGGGCCATGCTGACATCTTGAAGAAGAGAAAGAGCATAATCAGACAGCAGTGTGTAATTCAGGAAGAGATTCACAAAGAATGAAGTGTCTGATGACCTACAGTCACTTTTTAAATAAGCCAGTAAGTACCTGCATGCTAGATATTACAGACTCATCAAAGCCAGAAACCTGGACAATTCCACCTTCTATGACTACAACTGAGCCATCAAGTTCTGTCAACTTGTCCTTCTGAATATATCTTTAAAACATAATTGATCATTTCCTCTCCCACAATACTGCCTCCTTATTTATTGCCTACACAGTCACCTAAGTGGTTTCCTTGACTCTAGATTTACTCCACTGCAATCCATTCTCTACACTGCCACCAGAGCAACATTTCTAAAACGCAAATATAACCATATCAACAGCTCCCTAAAACCTATGGGCAACAAAGACCAACTTTTCTTTTGCCATGCACATAAGACACACCACAATGTGTCTAGTTCTCTTCATTAGTCTCATTCCTACCCCTCCACACTGTGTTCTCTCAACTCTAGCCAAATTGGAACCACCATGCAACTCCAGGTGCTCTGTCCCCACAAGTCCATCCCTTTATACCTTTTCTTCCCCTTTCCTCACCTCCTCATCTCCATAAAGATTTCAGGCAGTCATATTTCAATTCATCCTTTATGAATGCACTCTGAAAATGTAAACTCAAGGATGTAAAAATATAAGGGGTTGGATTAGATGACTAAGCCTTTTGTAATTCTAAAAATTCTAGAAGTTTATGTATTCTAATGTCTATTTTAAAGTAGGAAAACTATAGGGCTAAAAAGAAGATAGTAACTATTGGAAAATGATTCAATGGAAAATAATCCTTTTCCAAGGAGACAAAGACAGATAAAGCAAACCAAAATAAAAAAGCTCTATACTATCTCCAACTTGTAAGAACAATGCTGATTCTGACCCAACTCAAACAATGATGGAGAAATACATCCCCACAGGGGGAAAAAAAAAACAACTCAAGAGAAGCCATATTTGGCATCTCAACTTTTGAGTTAATGAAAGCCCTCACTTAAATTACATTGCATTTCAAAGCATATTACCTATGCAATAACTCCCATCTCCCAGAAGAAGTGCACTGCTGTGGAAGTTGAAACATTAGCCACAAATGAAATTATTTTGTCAAGGTCATAAAATAAGTCATACAAATTCCTAAACAGCCTTTGATCTGAAAACGAGTTTTTATGTTTCTATCTCTTAATAATAGCCCAGTTTTGCAAATTCTGAAATATGTTCTCTCTTTTCATATTTTTCACTGCAAATAAAGCTTGGTGAAATTTATCTATTACTTTTTAATAGACTTTTTAAAAGGCCTCTGCTAAAAAGAGCATAATCAGGAAGCGGTAGGTAATTCAGGAAAAGATTCTACTACAAAGTTCTACTAAAAAAACAAAAAACTAAAACAACCGGACAGACCTGCCTGAGCAACATGTCTACATCATTAAGGTATGCCAAAAATGAGGTGATACCATTACCAACCTCTAAAGGACAAAGTTCTCTTAGGTTTTCACCCTTCTCTTCAGGAAGATATGTATCCTACGAGCTGTTACAAGAAAATGTAAAAAGGAAAGAGGCAGAGAAATCAACATGCCGGAAAGGTGAACAGTGATTAATATTCCAACCACAATGAAGAATAATGAATAGATCCCACTTTGAAACAACCTCTGGCAATCACTAATGTACTTTTTGTCCCTATGGACATGCCTATTCTGGACATTTCATATAGATGGAATTATATAAATGTGATCTTTTGTGACGGACTTCTTTCACTTAGCCTGTTTTGAAGGTTCATAGATGTTGTAGCATGTATCAGCACATTTTTTATTGCTGAATAATATTCCATTCATCAGTTTGATGGCTCCATTTATCAGTAGATGAACACTTGAATTCTTTCCACTTTTGAACTCTCATGAATAATGCTCACTTTCGAGCTCTCATGAATAATGCTTCTATGAACATTCCTGCACAAGTTTTTGTGTGGGCATATGTTTTCATTTGTCATGAGAATACATCCAGGAGTAGAATTGCTGAGTTACATGGTAACTGTATATTTAACTTTTTGAGACTAATGAAGACTAATGAAGACTGCTTTCCAAAGTGGCTGTACTATTTGACATTATTACCAGCTAGGTACAAGGGTTCCAATTTCTCCACATCGTCACCAACATTTGTTACTGTCTTTTTAATTTTATAATCATCCTAATACGTGTGAAGTGGTAGCTCACTGAGGTTTTGCCTAGCATTGGCTAAAATCCTAGATGGCTAAGGAAGTTGAGCATCTTATTATGGTTAACCTATATCTTCTTTGGAGAAATGTCTATTCAGATCCTTAGCCCATTTTAAATTGGGTCTTTTTTTTTTATTGTGGAGTTCTAAGAGTTCTTTATATATTCTGTACACAATTACTTTAACAGAGATATTTACTAATGATATGATATGTATGGTATGATAAAAGTAGGTTTACAGGTTGTTCATATGGAACATAATATAAAAATTAATTTAAAAATAATACAAGAATAAACTCTGTGTTTTGTGTATTCACAATTATAAACTTACTTTTGCCCCACCTTGTACTTTCTCATATTCTGTGGGTTGACTTTTTGTTTTCTTGATGGTATTGTGTACGGCATCAAAGATACTTTTGGTTTGTTTTTTTAATCCTCACACAAAGATACTTTCTCCACTGATTTTTAGGAAGAGCGCAAGTAGAGTAAGAGAGACAAAGAGAGAGAAACATCTGTGTGAGAGAGACATCAATTGCTATCTCCCGCATGCGCCCAACCAGCGCTCAGCATCAAGCCTGCAACTGAGGTACCTGTCCTTGACCAGAATCGAACCTGCTGTCCTTCAGTCCTTAGGCTGACACTCTAACCATTGAGCAATTGGCTAGAACCCACCAAAGCTTTTAATTTTGATAAAGTCCAATTTATCTATGCTTTCCTCTTATCACTTATACTTTTGTTATAGCTAAGAAGCGTTGGCCTAAATAAGTGCATGAAGAGTTATTACTATACTGGAGGCCCGGTGCATGAAATTCATGCACGGAGTGGGAGTGGGGGGTGGTGGTGGTGTCCCTCAGCCCAACCTGCACCCTTTCCAATCTGGGACTCCTTGAGGGATGTCTGACTGCCCGTTTAGGTGGGATCGGGCCTAAACGGGCAGTCGGACACCCCTTTCACAATCTAGGACTGCTAGCTTCCTACCTCTCACCTGCCAATTGCCCCTAAACACTCCCCTGCCAGCCTGATCAACGCCTAACTCCTCCTGTGCTGGCCTGATTGCCCCTAATTGCCCTCCCCCTGCCAGGATGGTGCCCCCCAACTGTCCTCCCCTGCAGGTCTGGGTCCCCTCCAACTGTCCTCCCCTGCAGGCCTGAGTCCTCCCCAACTACTCTCCCCTGCAGGCCTGGGGCCCTCCCAACTGCCCTCCCTTGCTGGCCATCTTATGGTGGCCATCTTTGACCACATGGGGGCAGCCATCTTGTGATGGTCAATTTGCATATTACTCTTTTATTAGATAGGATTTTCTTCTATTGTTTCTTCTAAGAGTTTTATACTTTCAGCTCTGACATTCAGGTCTATTATGATCCATTTTGAGTTAATTTTTGTGTGTGGTGAGAGGAAAGGGTCTAACTTCATTCTTCTGCATGTGGTTATCAGTAATTCCAGTACTGTTTATTACACCTTGATTTCTTTAACTATACATTTTGACATTTTATATTACATAAAATTTTCAGTCACCTGAAATTCATTGTGAAATTATACTGATGTAAATAAACTAACTGACCTTTAAAAATTATTTGACCAGGCTCATACAGCTGGTAAGTGGCAGAGCTAAGACTGCCAAATTTCATGTTTTTCTATCAGAACACAATACTGCCTTTCATGTAAACATGTTTCAGGTTTACTGACCCAAGATAAGAAAAGGCAACTTTGAAATAATATATATTTATTGAGAATATTTGATATACATTTATTGGGTATATTTACCCAATATACATTTAATTGGTTATAGAAAGCTTGATTTCAGATACCTTTTTGCTTATTTTCATATAAGCCAATAATAAAAGCTAAAATCTATTGAGCATTCACTTTGTTTCAGACACTGTTTTAAAATGTGTATAATCATGTAATCATCCAACAATATTAGGAAAAAAAGGACAGTGTCCGCCCTATACCCTCCTCTCATTACAGATAAGGAAAAAGAAGACACAAAAATAAATTGCTGAAGAATACAGAGCTGGTAACTGGTAAGAACCCAGGCAACCTGGCTCCAAAGACTATGTTCTTCTAAACCACTGTGAAAGCAAAGAAAACCATTCACCAGGCTATGTTTAGGTGGATCAGTAACTGCCTAGAAAGGAAGAGTTAGTTTATTTTATTATGGCCACTGCTGTCTCAGATGAAGAGACAGACAGTAGGCTCATCAGAGTGGTTGACGATTCTACAGGAAGGAAATTATTAATACGCTTGCATCAGGTGAAAAAGTACTAAATGTCCACGATTAACTGAAGAAACAGTATCATGTGAAAAACAGAAAAAGATTTAACAGAAATAATGCATGTGGCACAACTAAAGACAAAAACACAAAAATATAATGGAAGGGAAGGCATAGGCAGGCATGATTATACAGTAAGAAATCCTGGAAATTTCCAATGACCACAAAACAAAAGTCAACCAGGCAATGTTATGACAGGATGTATTGGGAAGATGCATAACACGAAAAGGTTAGAGATTAATCCTTCCTTTTTACCAGGTTTCGGTGAGATCCCTAGTACAATGTGGAAACCAATTTTGGTCATTGTACTTTAACTAGGGGGACAAATTGGGAAGTGTTTGATTTGAGAAAGAGAAACAAAGTGATAAAAAATAAAAACAGTATTTGTTAGGAAAAGAAAGAATTTGCAGTGTATTAAAAACAGTAAAGGTTAATGTAATTATACTCCTTAGAGAGGAAGCTTTGAAAACTCTGCCCCAAACTCCGCAAGCTTTGACTCCTGCCATTTACATCTCAGTCAAATGTCACATTATTAAAGGTTTTTACCCTAAGTAGCCTCCTCAGTTTCTAGCACATCACTCTGTTTATACCCTTCAGAGCATGAAATAGTCTGAAGTTCTTACTGTTCATGCATTTTTGGTCCCTCTTGCCCCATTAGTATGTAAGCTCTTCAAGAGCAGGGACCATGGGGCTCTGCTTTATGTCTAGAACATACTAACAGTATCTAGGACTTAGTATATATTTAAATATTTGTTGAACCTACATCTGCGAAGAAGCTACAAGAAAAATTAACTTTTAAATTAGAGCAAGACAGATACCAATAAAACAGAAGAGGAATTACTTCATAGTCAAAGTAAACCCCACACTGCTGAGCAATGCAATAGGGATTAAGAACAGTTATTCATCTGTCTTAGGTGTCTTAGAAATTCACCTTCCTCAGGTTAAGTAATTTCTCGTGGTTACTTCCAACTCCATGATTCAATACTTTACAGCACAAAAATAAATAATCATTGAGTTCTAACCATGTACTGGACAGAGTTCTAAGACCTTATACATATCAAATCATTTAGTCCTCACATTTCTATAAGAATAATTCTCATCTTCATAAAATAGGATACTTCAGCCTACAATAAGTTAATATGCCCATGTGCACTTGAAAAGAACGGATATTCTGCTGCTCTGGGGTGAAATACTCAAAAATATCAATTGAATCCATCTAGTCTAATGTGTCATATTTAAGGCCAGTTTCCATATTAATTTTCAGTCTGGAAGATCTATCTATTGATGTCAATGATGTATTAAAGTCCCCTACCATAACTACATTACCATCAATCTTTCCCTCTATGTCCATCAATATTTCCTTTATATAGTTAGGTGTTTCTATACTAGCTGCATAATGGTTTTTAAGAGTTATACACTCTGATTGGATTGATCCCTTTATCATTATGCAATGTCCTCCTTTGTCTCTCTTATAATTTTTGTTTTAAAGTCTATTTTATGTGATATAAATATTGCTGCCCCAGCCTTTTTTTGGTCCCCATTTGCATGAAATATCTTTTCCTATCCCTTTACTTTCAGTCTATGTGTATCTTGCGATCTGTAGTGGGTTTCTTGTAGGCAGCATATGTATGGATCTTATTTTCTTATCTATTCAGCCTTCCTATGGTTCTTTTTAAGTTTTATTTATTTTTTATTGTTATGGGCGCTTTTACTGAAATGGTGACTTTCCTTTGATTTCTGACCATCCTATATCTTTTGATTGGAGCATTTAATTCATTTACATTTAAAATGATTATTGATAGGTATGTAGTTATTGTCATTTATTATTTATATTTATGTTCCTTCCCCCATCCCTTTTTTAAAAAAGAAATCCTTTGAATATTTCTTGTAATATTAATTTGGTTGTGATGAACTCCTCTAGATGTTACTTGTCTGGGAAGCTCTTTATCTCTACTTCAATTTTTTTTATATATAATGCAAAAACAGATTTATTTGTACACACACCAATGAAGGATAGCCATTTTCTGTCAAACGGAGAAGGTTAAGATTCTTAAGAAGCTGGTTTTGGCACCTACTACAATGGAAAGACTTGCTTTGTTGCCTTGAGATGTTGGGTCTGTTTACCTAACACTTCAGCAAGCTTTTTAAATGGGTCTTCCTCCTCCTGGGCCTGCTTTTCTCCTTCCTAATGATATACACGCTGGTGTTCCAGTTATTTGTGTTGTTCCTCTGTTTATGCAGGTACATTTCCACGAAACTTAAGACAATAGATTCATTGTTGGCAGAAGCTATGGTCTTCAGGTCTAGCAGGAGCTTGGTTAACTGGTTCTCCAACTCCAGAGCATACTCTAGAGCTTGAATGCAGGTTTCCCAGCTATCTATCTCAGGCCTCTTAGTCACTGGAAGGCAGATTTTACTCTCCCATCCTCTTAGATATCTTAGGAATTGCTTTCCATGTTGCCTCTTCACCTCAGCTTGGTTTTCAAGGAATGCGGCAAAATGAGGTTCTCCTGGGCCTTCAATTAGTAACAGCCCATAGATAAATAAGCATCAGTGATGGCAGCTCATAGATGTCACGTGATCAAGAGCAACCCTACACTCTTCAAAGAGGGGGTGCTTGGCTGCCATCTCAGCTTTAGAGAACACCAGGTATAAACAGTGCTCTACTTCAATTTTAACATCACTTTTTTTTTTTCATTTTGAATGATCCTTGTGAGTGATCTATAGATCAGAACCCTGGGGAGAATTAATGCAAAAGATCTCTCCTTCAATTTTAATTCATACCCTTGCTGGGTACAGTAGTCTTTGTTCTAAGTCTTTTATCATTCTTTATCACTTTAAATATTTTGTGTCAAGCCCTCTGGCCTAAAAAGTTTCTGTTGGAAATCAGCTGGCAATCTTATGGAAGCTCCCTTGTAGTTAACTGTCTTTCACTTGCTCCTTTTAAGATTATCTCTTTGTCTTTAACCTTTGCCATTTTAATTATGATGTGTCATTATGTGTGCCTCTCTGGGTTCATCTTGATTGGGACTCTACTTTCTTCCCCAGTCCTTAACTATTTTCAGTCCTTAGTTTTTCAAATAGGTAGGTTCTCAATCATTTGCTCTCTCTCTTCTCCTATGGTACCTCTTTGATGCAAATATTTGTGTGCTTGATGTTATCCCAGAAGTCCTGTAAACTATCCACATTTTTAAAAAGTATTTTTTCTTTCTTGGTCTGAATGGGTGGTTTTCTGCTACTTTATCTTCCAAATTACTGATTCGATTTTCTGCTTCTTCTAATCTATTGTGTATTCCCTCTAATATATTCTTCTTCATTTCTATTATTGTATTCTTCATTTCTGGGATGAAAGGTTAAAAAAAAACAATTTTATGGTTTCTATGTTTTTTTTAAGCTCATTATCTCTTTGTTGACATTCTAAATTCCTTGAACATTCTTATAACCAGTGTTTTTAACTCTGTATCTGATAGACTGCTTGCCTCCATTTCATTTAGTTCTTTCTTAGGAGATTTCTCCTGTTCTTTCATTTGGGAAATGTTTCTTTGCTTCACCATTTTGGCTGCCACTCTCTCTGTGTTTCTATGTATTAGATAGATCTGTTGCATCTACCAGTCTTAATAGGGTGGCCTTATATAGCAGGTGTCCTGTGGGGTCCAGTGGAGTAGTCTCCCTGATTATCTGAGCTGGTTGCTCCAGGAGTGTCCCTTGTGTAGGTTTTGTGTACACTCCTGTTGTAGTTGAGACTTCATTGTTGTTGGGACATCAGTGGGTGAAATTGACTCTGAGGTTGTATCTGTAAGTAATGGACACACCACAGCTTATAAGCTGCTCTGTGGGTGCTGACCCCAAACAGTGGGATTCACCCCAGTGGGTTTGGATGCCTGGTAATATTACCCTTTGGGTGTGCCTCTTCTGAAACTGATTGAGTGGTGCCCTGTTGTGGTCTGATGCCGGTCACTGGGTATGTTGGTTCTATAGCCTCTGTGGGACTCTGGTGCAGATCAATGTCAGACACTGACTGTGACCAGCCCAGAACTACCTATTAGGAGCTACAAAGCAATCTGCAGTTGGAAGCTACCTATGCCAGGTCCAGATGCAGTGTGAGAGGCCACGCTGTGATTCAAGTCCAGCAGCCACCTGTACTGGGCTTGGGACATATGAAAGGCCCAAGGCATCCTGAGACATACTGCTGTCTGCCTATTAAAGCTCAGCCACTGAACAAAACCTCAGTCAGTACAAGAGCTGGCTGAGGCAGAGCCTCAGGGAGTTACCAGGTTTAGTGATATTGTTTACCAGGTTGATACAGATTCATATTTGGCACCAGTGTTGAGCCTCGGGCCACTCAATGAAAGCCTCAGGGTACACTGAGGCCAGGGCCTCAGGGAGTCTCAGGATGGAGCTAGTAGAATTCACTAGGCTAATGCATAATCCAGTTTGGCCACGTGGGAAATGACTCAATACAGGGATAATGGTAGACTTCCCTCCAGCCCTTGCCCTGAAGTGACATAACTCAGTTGCTCCCTATATGTCTCTCACATGCATCCCTCACACCAGCTTGACCAGAATTCCCAGGCTGGTTGCCAAGGAAAGAGCCTGGGGCCATGCATGAGTTAGGTGGGGCGGGATCTCGGGCAGTCCTCAATAGAGCTAGTAAAGTTCACCAGACTGTTATAATAATGTTATAGTCATAAGGAAACCCCTCTAATGTGTGGAAATGACTATTGTGTGAAATGTTTGCTGTGTGGAGACCCCAATACTCTGTAACTTCCAAAATGTGGTGAATGCCCTACTATCTTGATGTGAATGCCCTAAGCCCTTAAAATGTAAACACCCTGCTCCTAGCATAAGGCACGCTGTCTGGCCCACACTGATAAGACACAAGTTGTTTACTACAGGCTATATAAGCATCAGATTTTCTTCAGTCAATGTCTCCTGCCTGACGAGAGGAGAATTCCACGTTGCTCTGTGAGACGAGCCCAACTGACTGTTTTGCTGTGCAAGCCTGAACCAACTGTGGCCACCTGTCTGTCTCCGTCTTCATCGTCCGTCTTTTGGCTTGCATCACCGGGTGGCCTTTGCTGGAGCCTAGGACCCACTAGGAATAGGTAAATAAATCTTGTGTGATGGCATACTAATTCTGTCTTGTGTGTCCATGTGTTCAGGTTTGGCTCAACTGTCTAGACATTGAAGTACCAGGCCGTTATTGCTGACCCCTGGTCACCTGCATAAGTCCCACTAAATCTAAGTAGATAATTAATTAGTTGGGGCATAACTGGGACACCAGACTAAAGCAGGTTCAGATTTGTCTGGGGAGAGAGGAAAGGGAGTGATCAACACAGGAGAGATGATGCCTGAATAAAGGGACAATGGCAGCCATCACTCCAGCACTCACCCTGAAAACACACAGCTCGGTTTCTCCCTGTATGTCTCTGGTGCCCCCCTGAGTCACTGTCCCAACACCAGAGTCCAATGTGAGTGCCTATGACCAGAGTTTGTGTGTGGGCCCTTTAAGAGGACACCTGGGTTTCCAGCAACTTTCTGTGTCACCAGGACTGACAGACAGAAATCCCTGCTGATTTTCACAACCAGATGTTATGTGGGCTACTCATAGAAGAAATTAAATTTAAATTAGAGAAGTGTTTTATAAATTTCAAGAAAACTAGGGATTTTGTGTCTATCACAGATAAATATTATTTCTGAGTGTCATGAGAGATCAACAAACACAAAAGTAGACACAATTAAATACCAACATCCACCTGTTTATCTTCCAGCAGATCAGGCTCCCCTTTGCTAGAACCAGAGCTGACATCATCTTCATCAGAACTGTTGATGACTTCCTCTTCATCTGAAGGAAGGTCACCAAGACCAAGGTCCACATCACTGTGTACCTCCTGGGATGCTCCACAACTGTTTCAAAAGAAAGTATAACATTAGTCACATTCAAAAACAAGGACTACTGCCAAAACCAAACAAAATAACCATCTTATTCATGTGATATAAACAAGGTACATCTAAGGGGTTTAGAGAGATGGAAATAGCCAGATCAATCAAACTTCCCCTTCCCTTTCCCCATCCTAACTGTCAAAAACACATATTAAAAAGAAAACAAATTTACTTTTATTTTTATTTTTAAATAATCATCTTGGAAAACATGTATATTCATGATCAGAGGTGAATGAGAAACAAATTTACCAACTGACCCATCCTATGATTCAATATATCCTTACTCTAGAAGATCAGGTCTTTACTAGTACAAACCAAGAGATCTTACAGCTTATGAGGTGGGTTACCACAAAGGAACATTAGAAGGGGTGCTGCTTCCATAGGTCTCTTTGTTTTGTTTAGCTAATAAACCTACAAGGATTGGATGGTTATGATGGCCATCAAAATCAACAATGCATGTGCTAATGTAAACACATGCCCACTTCCCCGATTATAACCAATCATCTTTTATGTAACCACATCATAAGAAATGAGAAAGAAAGAGGATGTTATAAATTCTCTGGCTGTGCTCCAGGTCTGCAGATTTAGACACTCCAGGGGTGCAGGGCCCCTAGGCGATAAACCACTGTTCCAGGCCACTTAACTCCTCCTCACCAGCCTGACGTCATCATCTCCCACTTTGCATTGAGACAGATCTCTTGAATCTAAAAGCCATTGTTGCTATCCGATAGGTGGGGGGAATTCCATAGCAAAGTTCCTCAGGAAGATAACAGAAATAATACTTTTTAGCTTTGCTTATAAAGACTCAGGAACAAACCTGTAGAAACTGCTTTCCTGTCTGTAGTCTACAAGAATATCTGCAGACTACAGAAAGAAAAAAAAAAAAAAGAGCCTCAAAAAATCACCCACAGAAAATCATCGGGGAAACATTCAGGCAGGGTAAAGAGTTGCATTTCACCCTGGCATGCCCTTTTAGAAGGTCATGGGCAGGTCACTCAATAGCCAAGGCTCCCACAAGTTATCAGAATTTCTGACAAGAATCTTAAAAGTACATGATGAATTTTTTCTGCCAGTTTTTGTAGGATACAGACTTGCCTCAGATGCCATTCCTGGAGCCCAACTGTTACACAAACCAGTTGGATAGAGGCAGAATGCCAAAAGGAACACTTCCCTCTGCCAAAGATTACTCAATGCCTGGAGGGCCTGAGGATTCATATCAGCCTCAATTAGGTGGGAGCACACCTTATCATAACTGCCTATGACACGAAGGAGACACATTCCCTGGGGAGTGGTAGGGGTGAAGAACGGAAGCTTTCTAGTCAGATCACTGGCATGATGCACTGTCTCTGGGTGTGGGGAGAGGAGCCCACCACAGCTGGGTAATTAGGTGACTTAGATTAATGAGAATAAATGAGAGTTAACAGAATCTACAGACTGCAAGATCCATCCATATTAACAGATGAAACATAAAGCTTTACTTGTTTTTATCTTAACTCATTGCCCCTTAACAGTCTCTAAAACCCTGTCACTGAAGACATATTCAATCTATGAGCAGCTTCAGCATTTAGAAATATTAAGCCTCAGGTCTTGCCCCACCCCCACTGAGTCAGAATCTGGATTGTAACAAAATCTAAGTAATTTGGTTTTTTTGGATCAGCCTATCTGTGTGTTCCTTTGAACTCAACAGTATAAAAATTTCAAATAATTGGTTATAGAGCTATGGCACCCTTGAGGAAATTATGTTTATTCTGTCTAAAAAAGGAGCTGAGAGGTTTTCTTGAAAAACTATTATTAAGAAGACTAGAGGCCCAGTGCATGAAATTTGTGCATGGGGAGGGGGAGGTCCCCTCAGCCCAGCCTGCACCCTCTCCAATCCAGGACCCCTCAGACATCCCTCTCACAATCCTGGACCACTGGCTCCTAATCGCTCACCTGCCTGCCTGCCAGGTCGTCCCCAATTGCCCCCCCCCTTCCCTGCCAGCCTAGTCGCCTCTCACTGACCTCCCCCCCTCTTCCCCCCCGCCGCCACTGGCCTGGTTGCTCCTAACTATCCCCCCTGCTGGCCTGGTCGCCCTCAACTGCCCCCCTTGCCGGCCTGGTCGCCCCACGCAGCCTGCTGTTCAATTGTTTGGTTGTCCCTTACTAAACCCCCTACTGGCCTGGTCACCCCACGCAGCCTGCTATTCAGTTGTTTGGTCATCTCTCATAACCCCCCTACCAGCCTGGTTGTAGGCAGCCATCTTGTGAGGGTTAATTTGCATATTACCTTTTTATTATATAGGGATATAAATGTTTATAAAAGTTATTATTTAAGAACAAGAAAAAAATAGCTTTAAATATTAAAATGGCATGAATCAAAACATGCTGTATAAAACGTCTGGAGACTGTAATTCTGAAAATTGCTTTCTTACAGGAAACCTTTTCTGACCATCACTCCTTAACTCGAATTCATTTTCCTGACTCTGAGTTCTATCCAATCTTACTCAACTGTACTTGGTTCCAGCCATTAAAATGTAAACTCTTAAGGACAAGAAACTTGGTTACAGTTGAATCCCCAGCATACTGCTTGACACAAAATAGATTCTCAGTCTATTTTTACAGATGAGACAAAAATGATATTAAATAGCAATCAAACATTCAGGAACATTCAGACAGAATGTATTTATGGTAGTGGTGATCACAAAGACATGTTTGGGGGAATACTGAAAGAGCGTATGGTTTAAAGAAGACGGAGCATCCTAAGAATCACAATCAATGGTACAGAAGAGGGAATATTTGTATTTAGAAAACAAAAAGGACACTTAGGCTGCAATAGGAGGCTCCTAAAGGTAATTAATGAGAAACAAGTTTGAAGAAGGTAACAGGTGCCAGGCTATGAAGGGTTATGAAAAATAGCTGAAGAGTTTAGGCCTCATCCTCTAGGCCAGTGATTCTCAACCTGTGGGTCGAGACCCCTTTGGTGGTTGAATGACCCTTTCAGGGGTCACCTAAGACCATCCGGCATATCAGATATTTACATTACGATTCATAACAGTAGCAACATTACAGTTATGAAGTAGCAACGAAAATAATTTTATGGTTGGGTCACAACATGAGGAACTGTATTTAAAGGGTCAGAAGGTTGAGAACCATTGCTCTAGGCCTTTAACAAGGAGATTCAAATTTCACAGTATATCTCCCAGCTGGATGTCACTACCTATATACTTCTTTCTTTATCAGCGCCAATAGGGAAGAGAATGTCATCTCTTCTGTCAATCAGACTTTGTAAGCACAGCCCTTACTCCACTCCCCTTACCTTACCAGGGAAAAGGACATCCCTGTTTACTAGCATTGGTGAGAGATCTCCTTGAGGATCTCAAAGCTTAAGTCAAAGTTAAAGGAGCTTCCCCGACACCTGGATGGTAAACAGTAGAGACCGTTTGTGATTTCTGAAGCTTAAGGAGGAAGATTAATCTTGTAATCCACTGCCAATGAACTAAGTGGGGGTGAAATGGGAGGTAGGCACAGAGACAGAATAAGTGGAAGGAGATCTAGAAGGTAGTTTCAATAGTGCAGGCAGCCTGAACCAAGGTGGCTACATCAGGAAGCAAGAGGAAGGGGAAGGGTTGAATGTAAGAAATCATCAGGCTTAGGGTAAAGAGATGGGGAAAAACTCCAGTATACCTTCAAGGTTTCATGAAGACTCACCGGCAAAATGAGAGTGACATTAATTGAAACAGAAATAGGTTAACAGGGATCTTATTTTAAAGGAATAAATGACTTCAGCAGCAAATCAGGAAAGATGGCATCTAGTATCCACATTTACATGTTCATCTTTACATGGTTAAACAGAGAAAACTGTTCATGAATTTACTTTCCCACATATCGCTAACAGCTTTCAAATCCATCCAAATAATTTTAGATTTCTAATACTGAAATATGGATTCTTTACCAATGCCAGTCGTTGAGATTGGGGCTCTTCCATTCTTTTTATTTCCTTTCCACTGTCAGGAAGATAACTTGCCAACACTGTCCGCACTGGGGTTAAAGAAACAGGACAGTGTTTCCTCCACATTTTCCTGCCTAGTTATATCATAATTAGATAATTGAAGTAAAAGGAAAGTAAGCTGCAACACCAACCAATAGTCAAGACTATCTTCCCAGGCCACCCTTTCCAAGTCAGATCTGCTTCTGCAAGGACTCTTGCTCCTAGAAAATGTTTTTCAAGTACACTGAAATAAAAACAAAGAAAAGTAGCTCTAAGCTGTTTGGCTCAGTGGATAGAGCGTCAGCCTGTGGACTGAAGGGTCCCAGGTTCGATTCCGGTCAAGGGCATGTACCTGGGTTGCGGGCACATCCCCAGTAGGGGATGTGCAAGAGGCAGTTGATTGATGTTTCTCTCTCATCGATGTTTCTAACTCTCTATCCCTATCCCTTCCTCTCTGTGAAAAATCAATAAAATGTATTTTAAAAAAGAAAGAAAGAAAGAAAAGTAAAGCCACAAGTGAATTCCCACTGATTAGGGAACATTCCTTCAATTTCATATGCCAAGGATCTTTACATTTGGAGTGATAATTATTTAATCCCATTGCTTTCTAAATATTATTTTTTAAAAAACAATTCAGAACAGTGTTCTTTAAAGTATCCCATTGCTTTTTAAAAAAATTACTTATTTTGCCCTGGCTGAGTTGCTCAATTGGCGAGAGCAATGTCCTCATACACCAAGGTTACAGGTTCAATCTCCAGTCAAGGCACATACCAGAAACAACCGATGAATGCATAAATAAGTGAAACAACAAATTGATGTTTTTCACGATTTCTCTCTCTTCCCTCCCTCCCCTTTCTCACTCAAATCCATAAAAAAAGTTAAAAATTACTTATTTTTGTGTTATTTTTTATATATAGACAGGACATCCTCCACGGGGAAGCACAGCAAATTTCTATTTCAAGTAAGATGTCACATCGAGGATGGTTTCTCTTTTAGAAGGAACTGTCTTTTAAAAATGCCTATTTAATCCATTTCCCCTAGGAGTTTTCAGGAACACAAAACCTGCACAATGCTGAGCCAGGCATTACCAACAAAACATCCTTGTGACCCTCCATTAAGTGAACAATTTCAGCAAGTGAGAGGACAAGAGAAAAGAAAAGGAGAAGCAGTGTTAACTGAAGAATGCTTTAAAAGCGCTGAATCCTGTCCTCCATTGTTGACAAATCTAGTTTCTTTTTCCTCTTTGACTCTGCTTTTTATCTGAGCCCCTTAAATAAAAAATATAGACGTAATTCCTCCCAAACTTGAAAAAAGTTCATTCCAATACCCTCACCTTCAGGAGCTTCTCTCTCACTTCCGAGACACAACACGTAAATATAAAATGCTATGATCTTTCTCTTCCTCTTCTTTCTACTGCTGGCCCAAACTGAACAGAACCAGCTCAGGCTCAGGCTGTTGTTATAATTCTTTTTCAAATGCTGCCTCATTATGACTTGGTGATTATCTGTTTCCTTTGGCTGCTTTCATATTTATCACACATTGAGTGGAAAAAACTACTACTAACAACTTCAAGAATGAAAAGAATTAGCAAAAAAAAAATATGTTATATATTATTATTTGCCAACTATATAAAATTGTTTCACAATTTTCACCAGAAAAAATGTTTACACATATTTGAATGTTTTTATTGAAGGGAGAGGGAGAGAGAGAAACATCAATGATGAGACAGAATCATATATCAGCTGCCTGCTGCATGCCTTTCACTGGGCATGTGCCCTGCCCAGGAATCAAACTGTTACCTCCTAGTTCATAGGTCGATGCTCAACCACTGAGCCAGATGATTTTCTTGAGCACTACCACAATAATGAGTAAGTTATCTCTCTCTTTCTTTTAGGAAACAGGGCACAACTTGTGAAACAGTCATACAGTGCCATTTTTGCCCTATAATAAAAGCAAAATTCATATATTCATGTCATGATTTTAGGTTTCCAAACACAGGAGCTTGCAGAATTATTTTAAGTATGTGCAAAGCTATGGTGGCAGAATGTAAAAGCAAAGAAATAACAGAGTTTGAAGCCAACTCTGATCTGAATAAATATCAGGTTCAACAAGTGTGACCACTATGTGAAGAGAGGTAAAATGATTCTTTAATAGATCTTATCCATTACAAACTGAACTGCTTTAACTAAAAAGAAACCCTGTTGCTTCAATAATATGGAAGGCAATGGATGGCTATTTCTCTTATTACAATAGCAGAAATTCTTCCCCCAAAGAAACATTAATTTTTTGATATACATTAATTTTTAATCTTCTTTTGAGAGAATGCCTAAAAGACAAACTATTTTAATTTTTTAAATTAGTGAATTTATTACCTTAATTTAAGGTTAAAAAATCTATAACTTAAAGTATGTATGAGTATATTAACTATTTTAAGTTAAATTCTTTAATAATTACAGAATACAAATAAAGTCACTAAAATAAGGGATAGCAAATCCATCAGGAGTTTGTTCCTAAACCAAACAAACAAAACAAAAACTAAAAAAGAAACTTGCAGTATAAAATGTATACAATTAGGCCCTGGCCAGGTAGCTCAGTTAGTTAGAGCATTGTTCCGATATGCCAAGATCGTGGGTTCAATCTCCAGTCTGGAGAATTAACCACCGAATGCAAACGAGTGGAACAACAAATTGATGTTTCTCTCTCTCTCTCTCTCTCTCTCTCTCTCTCTCTCTCTCTCTCTCTCTCTTCCTCTCTCTCTAAAATCAATAAATAAAGACATTTAAATATACACAATTAGTTTTTTATTTTTGGTTCATGACTTTTAGAGATGTTAACAACCAAGCCTTTAAAACTATCAAGCCAGGGTTCTATGGCTTCAGAAAAAAAAAAAAAAAGAAGAAGAAGAAGAAGAAGAAGAAGAAAGAAAGAAAAGAAAAGGAGAAAGAAAAGAAAAAAGTGCACAGAAAAATGTCCAGCTTCCCTGAAATATAAACTAGAGGATTGTTTAAAAACTGGCTCTGGGAGACTCTGTTAGAAAGAAATACCAGATTTCAATGACGGACTTTGAAAAACAGGCTTGCTTCCAGTATTCACAGGCAATCTGCCTGAGGGTCCATCCCTCCCATTGATGTGCCAACAACAATCAAGGTTCAACTACAACAGGAGGTCACACAAAACCCACCGGGGACACACCTGGAGTACCTGGCTTGAGTGACCATGGATACTGTGCTACTGGGCCCCAAAGGACACCTACTATACTTAAGGCCCCTTGCCATGACTGGAAGACATAGCAGAACTACCTGATGCATAGAAACAAACACAGAGAGGCAGCCAAAATGAGAAGAAAAAAATACTAAATGAAAAAAACAGAACAAAAGTCCAGAAAAAGAACTGAACAAAATGGTGACCAGCAATCTACCAGATGCAGAAATCAAAGCACTGGATATAAGAATGCTTAATGGGAGAGAAACCAAGATGGCGGCATAGGTAAACACCTGAATTTGCTGCCTCGCACAACCATCTCAAAACCACAATGAAAAGAAAAAACACACACCACCCAGAACCACAGGAAGGCTGGCTGAGTGAAAATTCTACAACTAGAAAGAGAAAAACACAGAGACTCGGAGGAGGTGGGGAAGTAAAGTGCAAAGGTAGGGAAGCACGCGTGGAAAGGGCTCACAGAGAGGGCTGGTTACTGAGGACCTGGTTCTCTTTTTCATTCCAGAGGGAGTCACAAGCTCCTGGCAGCTCTAAACTCCAGTTCCAGGTGAGTTTCTGGGGACTCAGACTCATATGGGGAGAAGCTGGACTGTCTGGCACCGGGAGGAAATCCAGAATGGCTTTCTCTTGGTGTTACTTGCAGCGAATACCGTGGGACACTGAGACCCAGTGCCTCCTAGGGCAGGCTGAAGATTAGCCTTAGCTGTTTGCTCCACCCTGTTGATTCCACGAGACCCCACCCCACCCAAGCTGGGAGCAGAGGCTTTTGCATATAGAAGGCTGGGTAGCCTCAGGCAAAGGCTAAATTAGCACATCCTTAGAGATACAAGAGCCAGTGTACCCAGTGGTCAGAGTGGCACCATCCAGAATACAACTCCTCAGATACATAAGAGACACACTCAGGGGACAGACTCAGTGAGCACCAAAGCCCCACTGAAGTGACTCTTGCCCTATAAGGGTGTCTCCAGCACAGAAGTTCTCCCACTGTAGACATAGTTGATTCTCATAGCCAAGTGACTTGGAGGTCAATTCCTCCCAGTGATACCAGCAACAATCAAGGCTTAGCTACAACAAGACTGTGCAGAAAACCTACAAAGGGGTGCACCAAGAGTACCTCAGGTAATTGGGGAGATTGAGCCACTCCGTCCTATAGGACACCTAGCACCGAAAGCCACTCTATCAATGCAGAGAAGCAGCCAAAATACAGAGACAAAGAAACAGGTCACAAATGACAGAAATGGAGGAAAGCAAATGACTGGATATAGAGTTTAAAACCATGGTTAAAAGGTTTTTCAAGAATTTTCTAGAGACTGCCGATAAATTTAGTGAGACCGTCGAGGATAGGAAAAAGGACCAGCTAGAAATTAAGAATACACTGGCTGAAATAAAGAATAATATACAGAGATCCAAAAACAGACTAGAGGATCACAAGAATCAAGTCAAAGATTTGAAATACGAAGAAGCAAAAAACACCCAACCAGATAAGCAAAAAGAAAAAAGAATCCAAAAATATGAAGATAGTGTAAGCAGACTCTGGGACAACTTCAAGCATACCAACATCAGAATTATAGGGGTGCCAGAAGAAGAGAAAGAACAAGATATTGAAAACCTATTTGAAGAAATAATGACAGAAAACTTCCCCTACCTGGTGAAAGAAATGGACTTC